>CAEGAD010047038.1:0-18427 GCA_903067055.1 Poeciliopsis paucimaculata | reverse complement strand
CTGCACAAAAAACATTTCAACTGTTATACCAAAAACCTTACATTTATATGGTGCATAAAGGAACATTATTTAATTCAAATAAAACATTTTGCCTTCAAAGAAAAAAACCCTTCACAGAACTTATTGCAATTTATTATGCAAATAACAGATTTTTTTTTGTTTTTGCTTATTGCAACAGGCCTGGCAGAACAATGTAAACACAAACAGACCGATTTGCCAATATAGAAAAAAAAAGTGCAGAAAGTGAGGAATTAGTTGCCAGAAAAATACAAACTTGCTTATTTGGGATTAATTTGGCTATAAATTGGATGAAAGAGGTAAACGGTGTAACCAAAGTGGCTTGCTGCTTGTGCAGTTCCAGCAAAGGACTCGAACACGACAAACCTGCATGAGCGTTACGTGTTCGCTGTCCGGTTCATTACGATACAAGCTATAAAAAAACTTTTCACAAGCAGAAATACAATAAAATATGAAAAGGACAGGAGAAAGAAACATGCATAAAAAACGTTTCCCATCGATGTCACAAATGACAGGAAAATCTACGGACCAGCCATAAACACACATTAGGAACTTACTTAATGTATTTTTCCGTTGGCTGCGTCTTTTAGCTTCAATAAAGAGGATTTATTGCTGTTATTAAGAGAGTCCGTCATAGGCCAAAAATAAAAATAAAAAAACGCTCTAGAAAAAAACCCAAACAACTGGTGAAGGGCTTGGCCTTTCGTTGAGGGTCGATGAGTTTATCCAATCACTCAAATTTATGTTTGGCTAATATAATACTGAACATGAAAGGTGAGCTTGTGTTATCACCTAAACTTGCTTATTTATTCCAGCTGTCTCGGTCTAAAAATGTCTCCATCTGGCTCTCATCTTTCTGCCTTTCTTGGAACATTTACAGATGCAACAATTGCTTTGAGCAACTAAACAGACCTATCTCCCCTTCACCTGCTGTCAATTTTTGTTTTGGTTGCATCACTCTTGATAAATCAAGGTCTTTCCAGTCACTTAAAAATTTTTTTTTTAAATTTCTAATGCAAACATATTTCAGAGGGGCATAAAGGCTGACATAAATTGCAGAGAGAGATGTCGGTGAAAATAGATTTGGTGTGAGAGCACGTGTTCACCCCAGGCTCAGCGTGCGTACCGGCTGATTTCATTCCTTTTCTCAGAACCAGGGTTGATTGAGTGGAGCTCTTCTCCAATCATCTTCAAACAGAAAAAAGCCGTCCAGGTGAGAGACGGATTGCTTTCCGCTTCATGTCCAATGCACGGAGCTTTCCTTGCATCTCACATGTGTTGTGCTGTGTTGTGCGTGAACGTTTCTCTGTTTCGACTGTGTGCCAGTGGCCTACATTTGGAAAGAATGTTTGCGTTCATACCCGTGCCAAAGAGCTGCGTGTTTGCAGCACAGCTACCTTCTTTTGTGTCTGGGTTAATTGTGGCTTGGGAGGAATTTTTCTTTACGACCCCCTCCCCTCTTCTGTGACCGTATGTGCACTATACGCTCTCTTTTCCTCCTTGTTTACCTCTGCCTCTGTCTTAAAAAAACAACAACAAAAAAAAAAACTCCCACTCACTCAGACCTGTTGAAATGTGCTGTATCCAACCACACTACTGCTCCAGGTGTTGCTGTTGGATTCCTGTATCTGTCCTCAGACATGCAAGTGAAATTAGGATGTTACTGAAGCTCTTTGTTTGTAAAGCATTCACCTCTCTTGCCTTTTCACCCATTAATACTAAACCAAAGGCTGATATTTGCATTTATGCTTTACACCGTTGGAAAATCGTTTCAATCCTTTATATGCTGATGTCGTCAGGAGGAGCTTTTGACACATTTGATGTTTTGAGTGAAGATGCTTCTGAAAGCCTTTTAAGCTGTGACAAGTCATGCCAATGTCCGATAATTGTTACCGTCTAGCCTCACTCTGTTACAGTGGAGTCTGGCCTTCACTCTGCGTCCGTTTCCTCTCCGTGTGTGGGTAGCAGCGTCCGTGTGGGAAGGTGCATTCAGAGGATGGTTTGTCAAAGGAAAGAACAATTTTTCTCTGAATTGGTGTCCTTGAGGAGTTAAGTCACCAACAGAAAGAGGATAGGACTTTTTTACTCTTTCCTGTTGCAGGTTTTCATTCACACTGTAATTGACGTGATGCTTCAAAGACAGGAGACTAATGAGCTGCTTGGAAGAGTAAACCTCACCTTCAACTTAGAGTTTGTATTTTAAATACAAAGGCAACCAGAGAAGATCTGTCAGATGTTGAGCCGGACTTTCTTTTGATGCCTGACCTCCGAATCTCCCATCTGGAGCTTTGGCACCCTGTCAGTAACAAATCCTTTATATGCTGACAAAAGTTTGAAGGTAGATCCCCCACAGAATGGATTTGTTTGTGCTGCACATGCATAATTGGATTGAGATCCAGGAAGTTTTCAAGCAGAGGAAACAAATCAATCTAATTTGGCGCTTTAATGATTCATTGACTGACTCAAATGACTCGATTCCAAAAAAAACAAACAAAAAAATAAACAGTAAAATAATCGTTAGCCGCACCCCCACTCAATATGCTAACACCCACATATAAAGGAAGTTGTAGCACTGGTGCAATGTCTCCATGCTTGCGTGGGTTTTCTCTGGGTACTCTGGCTTCTCACCATTGTCCAGAAATATCCAGGTAGGTTAACTGGCCACTCTGAATTGCCCCCAGGTGTGTATGAACAGCTAATTGTCCTGTTTGCCTCTGTGATAGATTGTGAACCGGTCTAGGCAGCCACTGTTGCCCTCAGGCGGGTCAAACAGTGCTAGGTCTCTGTCTCTCTATGTTGGAGGCTCCAGCACATTATTCATGATGCACACAGAGAATAAATGACTGAACTGCCAGTCAGCAGTGGGCTGGGATGTGTGTGAGCCTGTGAGTGCTTGGCTCTGATTGACGACAGGTAAAGTGGAAAATAACTCTTGACGCAGATTTAATTATGTAGTTGGAAAATCCTGATTTTTAGATCAACCTGTTAGATTAACAAAAGGTGAGTATGTAATATGTATTTAATTATTAAAACACAGTCCATTTCTTATGTTTTTTTTTATTTTTTTTTTTACTGTTTAACCTTTTTTGTTTGACCTCTTCATGTCCAACAACTCAACATGTACTTATCATTTCCTAGTCACTAACAGGTATCATTATAATGTAATCCTGTTTTTACATACGGTCAAAAAAATGGTTGAATGGAACGTAGAATATGAAGGAATTTTCTGTAAAGACTACTAAAAGGTGTTTTTTATGCATTTTCTACTTCCCACATTGCATCTTGGGAAGAAGGCGCAGAAGCTGGTGTGTTGAACGGATGACATTACAGCAGCTGTCTGAACATGGTTCGGATTTAAGAGTTGGAGTAGCTTTTTTGGCACATAAAATAAATCAGAACTTTTTTTTCTGAAAAAAATCCTTTGCAATAGTAGTAGTTAATTGAGGTTGCCTGACTTTGGGAGACTTGCGTTGCTTTTAAGCAACGGAAATGTTTGCAAACGTACCAGGGTAAAAAAATACAGAAATTTCCTGTTTTTAAATGACAAAAATATTTGCGAATTTAATGGGAGATGTACTCGCAGTTTCAGTTTGGACAGTTTGGTTAATCACATTTCTTTTTAATCAATGATTAAATAATTTTTTTAAAATCATTGTAAAAAAATCAATGTCAGAGTTGACAGAAATGTTTGTACAATTGTTTTGGTTTTTTTTTTACATATTTTTTTCTTACAGTGCACCTTATCTGTTTCCATTTGTAATATTATTACTGGTGTAGTATAACAAACCACTGTTTTTGTTTATCATATAGGAATCATTTCTGTATATTTCTATTACTTTTTGAATTGCAGAGTGGATAGAGTCACTTTCATTCTACAGCGCAATACTGTAGCTATCCAATGACTAAACGTGCTCAACAGACTGTGGTTGTTAAATATGCTGACAGGAAGAAACCTGTGCCATGGCTGGTTATTTTTCGCTCCAGTGTCACTTAATTTCTGACCTCCTGGTAGCTGAACAAATGTTAAGCCCCTGAAACACTGATATTCTCTATTCTGCTATTGTACAGTAGATGGACAACAAATCTTTATCATCCTTTAGTGTTTCTGCTGACCCCAACCCCCCAGCAGTTTTACCATGAGTGTGCTATCTTATCTCTTCATCCACCTCACCATCCCCCATCATTTGATCTGTATTCCCTGCTGACCACTCGCTCCTGTATGCTCACATACAGTCATACATGTATAATTGGACGGTATCATTAGCCACGTTGGTGATCAACTTTCTTATTTTTGAAGTTATTGAGTTACATATTGCCTCGCAAAATCCATCCCCTTAACTCTCTCATATGATTTCAGATTGTAGCAGCAAAACACAACATATTTTTACTGGATTTTATCTGTTTTTAGCTGCTCGATGTAATGCTTATCTGTATGGGAGAGAAAATGGGGTAAAAAAAAAAAAATCCAAAAAGTACAGCAAATATCTGTATTCAGTACTCTTAATTATGACACGCTTTCATCATCATCATCATCATCATCATCATTGATTAATAAGATAAAAAAAAAGTTAACAATAAAATGACAAAGCTAAATTTATTACTAAGCCGGTAATAAATTAAAAACTTAATTCAGAAAACAATAAGACAGCGCATTAATTACAATAATCTTATTATAAATTACATAATCTGCCAGTGAAACATCTGAAAATCAATGTTAAGGAAGTTTTTAACTTAAAACAAACTTCCATATCTTGCTGAAAGGTTACCTCTAAGTTAGTTTAGTCTAATTTCAAGTGTAATACGAAACTAGAAACTACACCAGAAGTAACAGAGTTTCTGTTTTTGCAGTGAAGAACATCCTGGCGTTGTTTTGTTCTTGCAGCTCTGGGAAGAAGAACAAACTTCTCTGTTCTTGCAGAGTATGCAAAGATCTTTGTGTCTGTCTTCCAAACTTTCTACAGATGCAAAGCTGGCCTCGCTCACCTTCTGAGCCTGAGAGCTGAGAAAGCAACAAAAGACTTCTCCCCTTGGACTCCTGAAGTCAGATTGGTGCCAACGATGACATAGAGAGACAGTTTAATCCTCCTCATGATGATGATAGAAGAATATCGCCCGCTTTTAATTTTTTCGTCTTACCTTCAAAGCCCAGCCTCTTTCTTTTCATGCTTGGATGTGATAATGATCTCTATCACACGTTGATAAATTTAGCATCTCTACCTGAAGGAAGACATTCCACATCACAAAGTCTTTGCTGTGCTTTCCTCTGGGATGCAGAGTCAGCGTCAAACTGTGTTCTTTTCTTCTTGTTTTTTTTTTTTTTTTAATAGATCTACGCAACTACTTAATCTGCAGGCTCATTTTTCAAACACCATTCATTCATCTAGACATCCAGTAGAAAAGTTTTATTTCTGAATGGCAGAGATTCTTAATGTTTTCATCCACCCTTCCGGCAGTAGTAGAGGGTGAATTGATACATTTGAGGCTCTATAAATATAAAAGTATCTTTGGAACATTTTTTTTTAGAGTTTATTTATTCAAGCTGTTCCTGAAAGCAGTTGTTGCACACAAAGTCTGACAGAGTAATTTCAGTCTAGTTTCTAGTGCAAATATCGTGGTACACCAGAATGCACTAATTGTTGTGTCCACTTGCTTTTCCTAAATGTTGCAGCATTAATATAATCTTATCCGCATGAGTGTCTGGGTGACCGTTTATTTCCCCAGTACTACACCGCTGGTCAGTGTTTGTACGTCTCAAAGCCTGCTTGCTCCAAGTGATCATTAAGAAGTCTGCCGCTCCAATTGAGCTATTATCTCAGCTTAGTGTGTGTGAGACACACAAACTTACATGGAGGGAGAGGGATTAATGTGTCGGGCAAAAAGCATCACTCAGCCTTAGTCTCTTGTCCACATCTGCCATGTATTATCCTCTTCTGCACTCTATGTTTTACTCCTTAGCACCACAACAGGGGGGGAAAAAATAGCTGAATTTACAAGGATGAAAAGCAGAGAGTTTTCCCAGTACGGACACGGCGGAGCCTCGTGTAAAATTTTAAGTACTGTTTCTGTTTAGATGAAAAGCGGACATAATGGTGAAGTTTCAAAAGCTGCTCTGGTTTCTATTCAGCCTATTCTCTTCTGAGCTTTCATGTCCGGGTTCGGACTTCAAACACATTATAAAGAATTAATTTGCTTTCTTTTTTTTCCTTTTTTTTTTTATCATATTCAAGCATCACAAAAATTTCTAGGCTAATCAGTTTTGGTTTCCTTAAAGGTCACAGTTGTGAGATTACAAGTTTAGCACCTCAGCTGGCCTCTGAAAGCATTTAGTACTGTAAATACCAAGTGTCAGATGACTGATGATTGGGTAAAATGTTTCTACATTTTTTTAATCTTGAGTAACTGTTTAGTCATAATTTTGGGGCCAATTTCTGAACTTCGAATTTCTGTAAGGACAAAATCTAATATTCTAATATAAGAAGATAAAATACCAAGATTCATAAAAACTGTTCCCATTGTTGTAATCATCCTATTGTTGTAATCATCAATTTTTTATATTAGTAGCAGAGCAGAGTGTCACAAGCGGGTGAATTTAAAACGGACAAAATTATATTGGTGTGGACCTTTCAAATTGGCTTCGTTGGGATTATGGAAAATATTTCTTGTAGAGCAATTGCTATGTGTATTTCCTAGAAAAATTCGACATGTTGCTTTATTTTAGGAATTAAAGGCAGCCAGTATTATTAAACTTTGCTGTTGTCTGTTTAGTTTTTCTGTTATCTCATTGAAGTCTTGCTTTCTCTTACCGTTATGCAGCCTCAAGGAACTGCAGATTGTACCACTTTTGTCTTTAATGTAGATTTGTCTTTAATGTCCACTTTTTCATTTTCCTCTGACTACCTGTCGACACCAGTTGATTTAATGATGCATGTATATTTGAATATGTGACATGATAAAAATTTTTTCCAGCACACAGTATAAGTTTGTGATTTAGATGGAAAATTTTCCCCCAGGAAACTTGCTAAGCCCAGTGCTAGGGGCACTAGGGCAATCATCCAGAGGGCCACTGTGTTTTTGAGCTAAAAAATGTTTAAAGTTGACAGAAAATTTGAAAATACGTGTTTGTTATCGGAACACATTAATAACAATACCTAAGCACTAACTATAATAAAGACAAACATAAAAAACACAAATAAGATAATCTTTAAAAATATAGATTTTGCTCTTCAGTTTTTTAATCCTAATTAAAGTGTCCAGAATTGTTTTGATCTTTTATCTGTGACTTTATTCGCTGAATAAAGTTGTGTAGATAACTTTGCTATCTCTGTTGCTGTTGTATAAAGAAACAATACTTGTTGTTTGTTTATACAGTAAGGTATAAGTAAAGCCTGGTGGCCCGCCAGGCTTATAACACACTGAGGGAAATGCTGCTGATGTGATCCCAGGTTAAGACGCTTGCTGTTTATATAAAATTAGCTATTTGGAATGAGAACTCTGTATTTATATCCACAGGCCAATTCGTTTAACCAGAAATCTGTAATAAAGAGGAAAAAAGTAAAGAACCACATAAAAAGTTGTTGACACCACTTATAAAAGTCGTAGCCCTGAAGAACTTGTGACTCATTTTAACAGAAAGTGCCAGCTGATGTGACTCAACAGGCCAGCTTGTGAATCATTGCCGACAGTTCCAGGGATGCTGGCTTCAGCCAAGTGTGACTGTGAGTGTCCCACTTTATTTTGATGTCTTTCTTTTTGGTCGAAGGCACACATTCATCCCACTACTACACATGGCGTTATTTCCTGTCTCGAGATAAACTGGAGTAACAGGGAGCAGCACCCATGTTAGTGGACCGGAATGATGAACCAATGGCTCTGACAGGGCAACCACAGACCTCAGTCTTTATTTTGTGGATGATTCATTGTAGCTGGATGAGTTAACGAGTGTCACTTCAGCTCACTTATCTCCACTTGTCCGGCTACAGGGTGACTCATTACAGCGCCACCATTACAGTGCAGGAACTTTGCGTGCGGGCCGCCAGCACCATCAGATCAGTCCATATGCCCACAGGTCTGCACCATTAGTATAACTAGGAAACTATTGACCCTGACTGGGAATGAACTGCGGACAACCCAGTTATTAACGAGCAGAGCTGCTCAGCTTGGCATGTCAAACTTTTCACTGCACACCCAGACTTTAATCATCGTATTGTCCTGCAGCTATTCCCCTGCAAAAGAGAGCAGATAATCACTATCATCAATAAGAGTCTCATCCGAAAATGCATTTGGGCTGTTGTTTTTGTCTCTTGATCTATGCTGCCCGGAAAGCTGTTAATCAGTCATCATTCAGCATAATAATGCATCCAGCACAGGAAACGTCAAGAGGCTGGAGAATTGGTTCACAAGATCATGACAAGATGAGCAATGTTTTTGGGAAAACTAAAAATCACAAAATGACGAATATATAATCAGTGCTAATGCTAAATAGTTCAGTCTATGTAATTTCTGTGCTTGCTGCATTCTGTGACAGTCCTAAAATAATTTTTAAAAAACATTGGAAAGACTCTTTGTGTGTTTTCACAGCTTGACTTTGTCCAGGGTGATTTTGGGGTTTGATTATTTGATTCTAATTGGATTATTGTTCTGTGTTGCTTAGTTTCTATTTGATTAGATCAGCCTCGTTTGTGTTTTACTTTAGTTCAATCCTTTCTTAGTTACTCCAGTTTAATTATATTCGTTGTGCCTAGTTGTTTTATAGGTAGATACATTTTCCCTGTTTACTCTCCCTCGCCCCTGTAGCCTCGCCACTTCCTCTCTCTCCTTTCACACCTGCAGTCAATCAGTCCCAGTCTGACTGATTGACTGGGACTGATTCCAGGTTTCTGTCTCCCAGTATTTAAACACCTCTTCTCGCTCTCCTCATTATGTTCCTCCATGTCCTCAGTTCCCTTTTTCTGTTCCTGTTTTTCTGTCCTCCTGCCTGCTTTTTAAGTTACTGTTTTAACAGTTTTTCATTAAAATGTCACTATCTACTCTGCTTAAACCTCAAGAAGTCATAGCAGGTTCAGGGGTTCAAAAAGGTCTATTTTTAAAAAGAAAAAGTCTCTGTTCAATGTAAAATTTCTTGTTCAGTGTTTAGTTTTTGAGAGAGAGGAGATCAAAGGTAGACTCGTTAAAAAAAACAAAAAAACTCATGTCGCTGTTTAATTTAACACCAGTAGAAAATTCTGAAGCAGATGCTCTCCTAATTGTTGCGACCAGCTAAGGAACCAGTTCTAGGATTCTAAGAGCTTTAATTCTGTGTCTTTTTCTCCAGTAGCTACCTGCAATGTTGTGACTCAGTTGATTTAAAAGTGTTGTGCACTTCTCCAACACTTCTGCTAGCGAATGTTGTTGGTCAACCTTACAAGTCAACTTTGTCAACACAACATAACAATTCAAATTTAAAATAAGAAAATCTGCAGCAGGATGCCATTCTTAAAACCTTCACTTTTATACATGGGAGCCCATAATAAATCTTTACCAGAGGTAGAGCCACCTGATTACAGCATCCTGGTAATTATGTGGTGTTCAGGTATTTTTTGTTAATTTGACAAAAAATATTGGAAAGTCTTAATATTGCGAGATCTCGTTTCAGTGTTGGACTGAAGAGGCTCATCAGACTTCATCTGCTAGGTTTGACTGAAATGAAATCAGCCCCTGTACATTGACGGCAAACAAGAATGCGCCTTTAACTTTAATACTGAGCAATCGTTTTTGTAAAAAGCCTTAACATTAAGGACTGCAGGAAGGAACTAATAAATATGTCCCGTATGAAACAAGCATTAAACTGGCTGTTCTCTGTGTAGGGCATTACAAGGAAAAATATGACACATTTTGACCGTATTTGACAATATGAATGACTCAAAGATTCAATTAGGTCTCTGCTCACACTTCAGAGAAGCTACTAGGAAGCTCCGCAGTTCACAGCAGGCTGTGTTTGACATCAAAGTGTGGATTTTTCATCAACACACTTAAACACGTGTGCATTTTAACGCTAAGACAAGTGAATTCTTTCAGATACTCTTGTTTTCATCAACAGCCATCCAAGATGTGTTTTCAGTAGACCTGATGGAACTGCATATGATTTATTGCACCTCCTTAAACATTTCTATAAACATGAGGAAGCAGACAAGTTGAAGAATAGGAAAGGTGAAAAGCAGTTTTTGTCTTAGGTGAAGAAATATAGGTGATGGAGAATATTCTCTTGGACATCAAACTAAACTAGATGCTGTTTAACTGTGGGGAAGATAAAATTAAAGAATACACAGCTTATTTCAACTTTAAAACAGAACAAACAAACCCTGGCAGAAAACCAGTTAGGAATAATATCTGTTAAGACTGGCAAACAGTATGTTGTTGCCATTTATGCTGAATTTTGTATCATAAGTTCTGTCTTTAGTTTTGAGCATTTAGAACATAAGTTAGAACCAAAATCTGTAATTAATATGCATATTTGGAATTATTTAGATTACTTTGGTAACTTTTAGGCCCTCCCATTAAAATTGAAACATCAAATTAAGTCAGCTTCCATTGTCATTTAAGTTGTAAGAGACTATTATTTTGTCCATATTTTTGCAAGAAACTAACATTTTTCTTTCAAACAATCAAGTTGGAAGTGCATTCAAGACCAAACCACCTGTTGCCTCTCAGAGGCTTTCTTGGAAAAGTTTAGTCCTGGAGCCGAGCAGGTTGAGACAGAGTAGGTTAGAGGGTTTGTAGCAGAAGCTTTCCAACAATGAACAGAGAAAAAAATGGTAGAAGGCTCTGTCTCTGTGTTAAACGTCTAAGTGTGTATTAGAAAGTTTTGGCCTGGAAGATGATTCTTTCCCAAGACGTAAAACAGCTGTTCTCCATTCAGGATGATCTCATAACCTACAGCTTCAAGAAATGATACTGGAATTTACTGATTTCTCATTTATTTTGAAAAGGAAAATAAAAAAAATGATTAATAGCATGAAGCCTTCCTCTAAAAGGCAACTCAGTCATAAACAGAATCCAGACCAAGCAAAAAGTTTCCGGCTGCTTTTGATTTGATGTTTGACCTGCAGATTAAAATGCATACATTTATTAATATGAATTTTGTTCTAATTATCAGTTTAATGCTGCAAATATTGACCACATACATTATACATTACATATTTGGCCAACTTGAAGGACTTCCTCTGTCCTTCGTTCCCACACCTGATAGTGATTGAGAGGATAATGCTGAGAGCATCTTAATGATGGGGGAAAAGTACAGACAACCACAGAAGTTGCTGTTTAGATACTTTACCTGCTTCCATTTTCATACCAGTGTTTATGGTAGTAAGTTGAGGTTGAAAATACTATTAGATGTTCTCAGAGTAAAAACAAAATTGAGTAAAACAAGCTTTTTATCACTTCCTCCATATTTTTAAGGGTTTTTCTTAACTGTTGTGAAAGAAACTTGTAAATGTAAAACTGTGGATTAATTGTGTTGGATTTTAGTTTCTATCATTTTAGATATTTGTCTTCATTTGCGTTAACTTCTGTAATAGCTCTGTTTTTAAATATTCCTTTTCTAAATTGTTGAAATTTGACCCAGTACTTTGAAGCAGATCAGACGATCCATAATCCGTATTTGTTTTTTATCACAAAAATGAATTTAATTAAGAAAAACAATAACCAGTGAGTTACCTGATGCATTCTCAGTAAAATTGTTGGTGGGAAAAAAAAGCGTCCATCAATTTCAAGGGTGTTATCCACAATGGCAATCAAATACTGGAATAGAGAAACGGCCTCAGTGCCTGGCAGTGGTACGGCTGGATGAGTGACAGGTTCGCTGATTAACTGAGCCAAGCTGGAAACTAGGACTGCAGAGGGAATCTAATGAGAGGGATCTGAAAAGGCAAAATAAACAACACGCGTGTTGGGAATGTTAAACATTTATAAATGATGTACGTTTCAACATAGAAACTGGGGATAATATTGAATTATTCAGTTTTAGTTTAGTTTAGTTCATTCACAGAGTCGACTTGTTTTGACCTTACAAAACAAGTCCAATAAATCCAGTCATACATTCCAGTTGACCCTAGTTATGAAACAATGCGATTAAGTTCAGTTTATTACTAAAAGTTTTCAGTCTAGGGAACCCGAGTTGGTTCCAAATTGGCATCAAATCAACCTGACCGAGATTTCAGCTCTACTCCATCAGAACCATTCACATCTAATGGATGCCAGGGTTTGACTGATAAACTAACAAAAAGATGATCGACTTTAATATCTCTGCCTTCGTCAAAGGATAAAAATTAGGTCATAAGTAATTTGCTCAGCCGGCTTTTATTCTGATATCTGTGCTATTGAAACATTTGCTATGCGAGTTATATTGCTTTAATACAATTTTTTAAATCAAAGTTCCCTTTCCCAGTTTAAAGTATTTTTAGCTTAAAAAGTAGGGCTGCACAATATATTGTATGTATTGTCACTGTGTGTCCAGTGTGTTCTACATTTATATCATGAAGGACCTCTTGTAGTGCAATAAGTGCAGAGGAATATATTCCAAGTGTCACCTGTTGATTTAATTGTTTTTAGTTTTATTTTAGAGCAGCTCAACTTTGTGCTGCTGTCTTGTGGTCTTGGTCGGGGTCCAGTTGACCAAGTCATTATACATTATACAAATTGACACACATGGATCATTTAACAAACTTCAGTCAAATTTTGCTGTATTTATTACTGTCTCTAATAAAATGTCATGTATTTAAAAGGCTGCTGTATAAGCCACTCATCCCTGAACATTGGTGGGATAATTTGGTGTTTCTTCTGGTACTTGTACAGTCAACAGTGTTCAGCAGGTTTTTGTGTATTTGGCAGCTAATTTGGGGCGTCAGGCACCACTGACACCATTCAGCATCTGTTTGGTTGGATTATCTGTTAGAGGGTTTTCTGTTCATCTTTGATCATGAGCTATGACATGTTTTTGCAGATATGTTTGCAAATCTCAACGGGTTTTTATTTCTTGACAGACAGCAGCCAAACATTTGCTTTGCTTTGGAAGTGAACTTGTAGAGGATTACATCTACTGTTGGACCAGGTGGAAAACAGCATCCGACCTGTATCGCAGTACTCATTAAAAGTCACATCACCCACCTTCAGCATTAAAAAACCCACCTAATAAACAGTTTCATCAGAGCAGCAGGTTTGTAAGCATTGCATTTGTCCATTTGCTTAACAGTCTCAGGATAATAAATGAAGAACAGATCATTTTTAAACTGCTTAATGTTGTGATGCAGAACTTTTGCACAGGCTGTGTTGAAAATAAAATTGCAAGTAGTTAGAATAATGTGCATCAGTAATGCTACTACAGAGCTGCAAAATCTAGCAAAAACGTCAATCAAGACTCAAAATCAATCATAATTCAGCACAATTGATTATGGAAGCAAGAAATGACTCTTCACGGCCTCTCTATCATTTTACTGTTCGGCTACAAGGAGGTGAAGAATTCATTCATTCAAAGAAGAACCAATCAAGACAGACAAACGAACATAAGATCTTGGCTGGACCAACAGTTTTATAATTACACTTAGCAATATATACTCCTAATAATAAAAAAAAAGTAGCATAGCATACACTACTGATTTTTTAGAAATTAATTTGAACTGTTAATAATAACCAGAAACTTGTCCTTCAGAGAACAGCTTCTTGGAAGTGCTGCAAAAAATGAACAACTAAAACTAAAAACTAAGCAGTAGTGGGAAACATTTGCAGGAAGTAGAGCTTGTCTGAGGCATGCCTGTGCGTCGCATGCTTTAGGGAAGCTCAATAAGATCAAAGCTTTGAAACTCAACTCTGCCGACATGTAGATAGTTTTTTTTATTTTTATGCATTGCTCTCGGCTACTCTTATATGCTGAAGAAATTCACAGGACCGCAAACACGCCGAACATCAAAACACTCAATTTGCACACAATGAAGTGTTTCCTTAGCTTGTGTATACCTGTTGTGCATGGCGAAAGGTGCCATCTGATTCGACGTGGATCAACAGAGGGAGATGAAAATGAGCAGCGGCGAAGAGAAGAAAGTGGTGACAGGAGGAGGGGGAGGGTCATTGACTTTAAAGGACTTGTTTTGCTGTTTTAGTGGTGAATTAGATCAGATATTCTAAGACTCACGGCGCTTCAGGGATTACCTGTAAACTCCACAGTGAGGTCAAAGTTAAGGTTGTGTGTTCTGCTGCCTGCTGTTTTAATTGATGTGATTTCCTGTATTTAGTGGATGTTTATGTAGAAATTTGATCCTTATGGACAACATAAATACATTTTGCTGCAGTTGTTGATGTAAGAAACAAAAATGCTGAGCTCAAAGCAGAAGAATTGGTTTAAGTGACGACCAGAATGCCTTTCTGGAAAGTCCAGTGTTATATTTACAGCATTGTCTTTCTACTAATAGTGTTGTTTGAAGTTGGCCCATACTTGTCAAGCTTTAATCAATTGTTCTTTACATAAAGAAGAAAAAATTTTGTCTTTTTTGTCTCTAAATGAGAGTAAATGTCTTTAACTTAATAAACAAACTTAATGATAAAACCAACAGAGAAGGATATTTTATGGTATGTCTGTATTTTCAAAATCTTTTGTTTTTCTTACATCATTTTTACAAGTGATTTTCATGCATAATTGGGTTCTTTCATCTGACAAAATAAAATAAAACATTTATAGTTATTAGCACCCATAGTAAAAATGTGTGAAGTCTTTAAATAAATTAAGCTTTCTTGAACTAAAGTAATTTCTTAATATTTCAGAAAAATGCCTTTTTAATTTGACTCCATTTGATTAACCCAGGAATCCTTTTTTTCCTACTTTGTCCCACTTTATAATGTTCACTTCAACCCCATGTGACCAACAGGAAAACTCCATCTTGTGTGACAAGATTGGAGCGTCCAGAAAATTGATCTTTGATCATTTCTCTTTGCAGATGTTTACCTAGATTTTCAAACTGAGGTTCACATCCACCATGTTCCCAGATGTTTTAAATGTTTTTATTAGTGCTCTGACCTTGGGTCGAGCGTACAGTTCGTATTCTCCACACACATCATCTACAGACAGCTGACATCTCATAGTCGAGTTTATCCATTTCCGATATTTCTTGTGACAAATTCCTTCATTTCCCACGGTTCCTCTTAGCTTGCCCCCTTTCCTGGTCTTTAGCCACAGTTTGAGCTTTTTACACCCACATATTTTGCATTCTCTAAATGTCTGTCCCCTCATTGATACAAATTTCTATATTTGTTCCCTCTGACTCTTGTCAAAATTTGATTCCATTTCATCCGCAAGATGGCGCAGACACTCAGCCATATCAACTTAGTGTCACACAAAAACAGCTTAATGTGAACACTGTTTCTTGTCAAGCAGTTTACCGTGCGACTTTGTTTCTTACGTTGCCGTTGACCTTTACACAGACGTCCAATTTGAGTCCGTATTTAGTCCACTTCCAGGAAGAGAATTACTATTGTGTAGGATTTCAAACTAATGAAAATCAACACACATCGACCTTATTTGAATAGCATGCCGGTCTTTCCCATTTTGTAGAGAGAACGCAGCTCTTTATCTTGGTATATTTACACCCCATTTGGTACAAAATGGATCACTTTTCATGTGGATTACTCTGATCAACGTAAAGTTTTTTGTCAGTCAGATTTTGCCACTGTACCAAAACAGGAATTAGTTTTAAAGCATCCTGCTAAAATGTGCGATGCACCACCTTGGCCTACTTTCAGTCCTGACACCAAGTTTTATTTTATGATGGAAATAGTAACAAAAAACATGGCCTAGAAAAAGCTTAATTAAAATTTCTATTACAGTATTAGGTTAATGTTTCCTGTTTCGGTTGTAGTCTACTGTAGTCAAAACAGTGGAAAGAATGTGATTTTCATATTATTGCCAAGTTAAGTTCTTCTAAAAACGACTTGCCACAAAGACTTCATACAAATGCGTTTTCTACTTTATTTAGAGTCATATTTATCTAATTTTAATTCTAACTTGATTGTGTTGTGTAAAATCAGCTTTCTGTTAGAAATTCATTCTGCAGCTTTCCTCTGTCTATTAATGCTGAAGTGGATTTTTAATAAAGCTGCTACCGAATCACCTCTCCTCTCTCTTACTGGTTGAATTAGGCCAACTAAAATGCTAAATGTCTCCTGTGCACCAAGTGTACTGTGCCTTTAATGGAGCTTTACATGCCTGGCTGAAAATGCAGTTCAGAACGTCGCTGATTTCATCTTCAGCCTTCCTGAAGAATTACTTGAAGACGCATCGTGTTTAGTTTTAGGAGATGCAGATGCAGATCCTTTTGCTGGAAAATATTTGCTTCATTGTCAGATGATGCTATATAGCCTCTTAAATTTTTGGTTTCTCAAGGTATTTTAAGCTGCCTGGCCTTTTTACCTTAAAGGGAAAAAAAATGCTTTGTTGCCCATTTTTAATCTGTTCTGTTGGAGAAAGAACATAAAGTCAGTGTTTGTCAGGGTGTCTGCTTATCTTTAAAAAGTCTTAAATTACAAGCCTTAAAAAGTATTAATTTCAAGTATTTGAAATTAATAAATTATATACTAAATTTAATTTTTAAAATAAAATATCCTAAATTTATAAACTGTAATTTATATGTTTGAGTCGTATGCCATTGCATTGTGTGACGAGGCGGATGAAGCTACTGTTATCTAACTGCTAATACGCCATTGCTAGCTTGCTAGCTGGCTTGCTTTGCTGCTTCTACTGTGGGTAAATGCAAATTTATCACCACTTGGCTTGTTTTCACCATTGGCTTACTTCTTTTGTTAACCTATACGCGCTAGTAACAGTTTGTACAGGCTAGCATACGCATGTACCTTTTGCTAGGTACCTTCTGTGCGAACCTGTTCCCCCCCATCAAAAAAACTAAACAAAACAAAAAAAAAAAAACATTAAAATTTGGCACTATGGGAGATTTGCGATGATTGATTCTAATTAGAATCCCACAATCATCCCTTATGTTGTTTATTGGGTCTGCAATTTCCAAAAAGGTCTTAAAAAGTCATTTATGTAGCAGTTAGCTCCTTGATCTCTGGACTGTAAAGGAAGTGTTTAGTGGACTAACTTGGCATCATCACTTGCTGTATTTCCCTCCAATCTAACTGTCCTAATAACCTCAGTGTGAGATAAAGGAAGATAGACAACAGTGCTGACCTGTAAACACACCAATGACACAGGTGGAGGACAGGCGTGTGTGTGCGTGTGTAATACTTCCATGCAGCTGTTGAGTTATGTTCAAACATCAGCTGGGACTTGAGGCTGACTGTGTCTTAATTATTCTCCTCTGTTACTAGAAGCTGATTTATCTAGAACAAGAAATCTGACCTCAGGCAGTGTTACATTTATGATAATTTTTTTGCCTGCAGTGGGTAATGTAATGTGGGCTCCCAGTGCCTTGACAGTAATTTATATGCTTTCGTCCTCAGGCCAGAAAAGGGGTCTTTCTGAAAATTTGGTCAGCACCACTCATTATGCAGTACTTTATTTTTATTTTATTTATTTTTTGTTGAAATTCAGTGTCTTAAAGGAAGGGAGGGCAAGAAATGAAGAGATATCTCATTCTCTGCTCAGGGTAAAAGGCTAATCTCCCATTTCCAAGTAACTACCCCTCAATTAAATAGGAAGACACTATAATCCGATGTGACACACATTTCCATACGCAGAAGCACTCCCGTTCCCTTTCTGGGGGAAGTTTTAACATTCGCTGTCAAAAGCCGGATGCAGGCGTTTAGAAGGTCTTTCCAGAGAAATGACAGCAGAAATAACCCGTTTTTAAAAGGTAATAAAGCTCTGAGCCAAACCTAATGGGGGTGGATAGGATGGGATATGCCCTAATGGGGGGGAAAAGTGTAACCCTTCCACTGCTACCAAGAGAAAAGTATGAAACGTTCAAACCTAAAGTTTATGAAAACTACTGACCATGAATAAGTCAATAATTCAAGTTTATGTGTATGGCACATTTAAGCAACATGGCATTTCAAAGTTTATAAAAACACAAAAATAAAAAGTCATAAAAATTTTTTAATCAATTAAAAATTTAAGGATGGCAGTTGGCTCAAAGTCTTCTTTAAAAAGTGGCGAGTGACTGAGGGTCATTGCGCGTACTGAAAACCCTGTAAATTCTAGACTCTAACAGGTAAAAATAATGCACAAAATCCGTGTAGGACGGCGAAGTCCTAGCGCAAAATTTCTTGTAAAGGTGTACGAAGCCTGGTGCTGCAAGGTTGAGACCTTGTCCTGTTGTGGGCAGCGGGGCCCGGCTAATACCCGTGGCAAAACAGACGGCGGAGTCCGGCGAAAACAGGCGCTTAAATTCCGTGACGTGATAGGGAAAGGGATAAGTAAAAATTAACCAAT
>CAEGAD010047020.1:0-15103 GCA_903067055.1 Poeciliopsis paucimaculata | reverse complement strand
CTGGCCTCTTATTGTGAGAAACACCTTCAGCCTCATTACGATTCGGCTGCTTTTAAGAAACACAAGCTGGTGGAGCCATCCAGGAACCTCCAGGAGAACATCTGCTCTAAGCATAATGAGGTGATGAAGATGTTCTGCCGCACTGATCAGAAGTGTATCTGTTATCTCTGCACCATGGATGAACATAAAGGTCATGACACAGTGTCAGCTGCAACAGAAAGGACTGAGAGGCAGAGAAAGCTGGAGGAGAGACGGGGAAACATCCATCAGAGAATCCAGGACAGAGAGAAAGATGTGAAGCTGCTTCAACAGGAAGTGGAGGCCATCAATCACTCTGCTGATAAAACAGTGGAGGACAGTGAGAAGATCTTCACTGAGATGATCCGTCTCCTCCAGAAAAGAAGCTCTGAGGTGAAGCAGCAGATCAGATCCCAGCAGAAAACTGAAGTGAGTCGAGTCAAAGATGTTCAGGAGAAGCTGGAGCAGGAGATCACTGAGCTGAAGAGGAAAGATGATGAGCTGGAGCAGCTCTCACACACAGAGGATCACACCCAGTTTCTCCTCAACTACCCCTCACTGCCAGCACTCAGTGAATCTACACACTCATCCAGCATCAAGATCCGTCCTCTGAGACACTTTGAGGATGTGACAGCAGCTGTGTCAGAGCTCAGAGACAAACTACAGGACGTCCTGAGAGACTCATGGACAAAAAGATCACTGATGGTCAATAAGGTGGATGTTCTACTGTCAGAACCAGAACCAAAAAGTAGAGCTGGATTCTTAAAATATTTATGTGAAATCACTCTGGATCCAAACACAGCAAACAAACGACTGGTATTATCAGAGGGGAACAGGAAAGTGACAAGGATGAAGAAACGTCAGTCTTATTCTAGTCATCCAGACAGATTCACTAATAGGGTTCAGGTTCTGAGTAGAGAGAGTCTGACTGGACGTTGTTATTGGGAAGTGGAGTGGAGCGGGTCTAAGGTTCGTGTAGCAGTCGCATACAAGAATATCAGCAGAGGAGAAAATATGAAGGAATGTTTCTTAGGATGTAATGAGAAATCCTGGGCATTGTTTTGTTCCCGAAACAGTTTTAAATTTGGTCACAAGGATATCTGGACCCCCATCTTAGGTCAAGTTTCCTCCAGAGTCGGAGTGTACCTGGATCACAGAGCAGGTATTCTGTCCTTCTACAGCGTCTCTGAAACCATGACTCTCCTCCACAAAGTCCAGACCAGATTCACTGAACCGCTACTGGCTGGAGTTTGGGTTGGTTGCACTGACGACTCTGCAGAGTTCTGTAAATCTAGATAGATTTTCTCTTTGTTTATTATCAGGGTTCATTGTTCTTGTTCTGTTTCTCTGCTCTGCTGTTCTGTTTTTCATTTTTTTGGTTTAAATGTAGATCTTTCCGTTCCAGAAGACATAAAGGAAATCATTGCTGATATTTTGTTTCATTATTATATGACATAAATATTTTTCCACATGGAAATCTGAACTTCTTGGCTTTCTAATAGTTTTTGCTTTAATATTTATATTGATGTATTTGGATGTTCTGGTTTCTTTTCTTTTGTTTGCAGAACAAAATATTCTTGCTTAAATCAGTTGATACTTAAATTAACTGAACTTAATTTTCTCTTTTTACTGTTATAAATAGAGGAAAACTGCAAACAACATCAACTTAAAACTGATGCTGTTTTCTTCCATCAATGAATGGAGGTGCTGTAACGTTTTCCGGCTGAACAGAAACAAAATTGAAATTATCCTTGAATCAAAAGATGACCGATCTAGAGTCATTGCATAGCTTCAGTTATTAAAACTGGAAACTAGAGATCAGGCTGAAATCTGGATGTGGTGATGAACTGTGACCAAAACCTGAAGAGCCACATAAAGATGGTAACAAAGTTGACCTTCAATCAACTTTAGAACCAAACATGGAGAAGCAGCATTCAGCTTCTATACACCATAAATCTGGATCAAACTTCCAGAAAATTGCAAAACAGACAAAACACTTTCTTGAACATTGAACTGAAAACCCTGCTATTTAGAGTTGCTTTTTTAACCATAATAAATGAAACATTGATCAACATATTTGATGTATTTTGGTGATTTTAAAGTTGGCACTCATCAAAATGTAAGGTTTGTTAATGGTTTTCACAACTGTTGGCTCTATTTTGTGTTTAAGATGTCTTTTATGTTTTCACAACGTAAAGCACTTTGGACTCTTTGATTACTTGTTGCTGAAATGAGCTATACAAATTAACTTGACCAGCAAACTAAATGACTGCAATTCTGTTTCTCAGGCTTTGTTCAATAAAACAACTTGATTACAAAGAAATGTGGAGCATTCTCTCTTCATTATAACAATAAATTGTAAGTTTTGCCATCTAAAGTGCAGAAACATTTCTTTCAGAGGGTTTCATGTGATTCTGGAGAAAATCAGATACATAATGACTATCAGGACAACAAGAGCAACAAATCTGACTGTAGTGTAGTGGAAAAAAACTATTTCCAAGCACTGTCCAGGTAAAATCACTCAATCAGGTTTACTCATATAAACCTGCTCTCTGTATTGTAGACAATACAGAGAGCTCATAAAACAATCAGTAATGAAACCAGTCTAGATGCCAAGCTCACAAAGCTCCCCAAGCTCTGCCAGGCAGAAACAACAGGTAAGTTTTTATACAATGATAAAGAATGAAAAACAAGGGGCAAGACGGTCTGGCCTGATGCAGCTGTGGAAAACAAAACCTTCCAACCTTGTATATGTAATACAAATAGTTATTTTGGTGAGAGTTTACAAACACTTCATATGACATAGCAGATGTGACCTTATTGTAATCCTTTCCATAACAGTAGTTAAAATAGATTAAATTTAGTTTTAAGATCAAGTTCTTGGCCTGGAAAATGGTCCAGTCCACCCCTGAACGATTTCGTCTCAACTTCCTGGTGGCATTCAGTTTGTCTCCTGATCAATGATTGGTTGCGATCGACTGATTGGAAACCCCTGTTTTAGGTTAAATTGGACTAACCAACTTAAAACTGCATGTTTTTACTTTTTCTTCAGGAATAATTAAGCTTTAATTTAAATATAAAGCACTGGTGGTTCATTTAAATTTTTTAGGAGCCAGAACGTTTATTGGTTTATTGTTTATTAAAATCAGGTGTTTAAACAAAGATTATCAATATTAAATGTGAGGTGTAATTACTAAACATCATGTGTGGATATTTGATTGGTGTAAATATTAATTTGAACTTCATAAATGTTCAATCTTTTGCTGTTTAAGATGATTTTGTGAAGGACTTATATATTCACTAAGGATCAGTTTCCTCCATCCAAGATGAGATCTTGACCGGTAGTCAAGATGAGTCATGGCAGATGAGGTAGTCTGTAGTAGTGAGTAGTGATGATAGGCAAACTGACTGTAAGGAACAATATTTTGTTGGATGGACACAGGATTGACAGAACACAAAACAACTCCACTTGTGTATCAGACCTCAACAGAGAAAACACACACAAAAGATGCTAACACTTCCCACACAAATAGGAAATTTAGTCCATTACCGTACTATGTTTTCAGGCTTGAGGCTCATTTTGTGATTATTACAGGTTGTGTCTTCTGGGATCGCCACACAAGCCACAACATTGGGCCAAGACAATCCAGCATGTTGAATCTCCCCTTCTTTGGGTCTGAGTGGTCCCGACATCCTTCTGAGCAAACCAGACTATCCCACACAGACAATAGGCGCATCCTTAAGAGAGGGAAAATTGGGACAAAAATAACTTATTTAACTAAAATTATATTTGACCATCACATTTAATATTATATTATATTTAGCATTATATTTGGATATCAAATATCCACCATCACACAAGTTACAAGTTTCATCTAACTTGGAACTTGTTCTATGTTCCAAGTTAGAACATCTAACTTGAATAACATGTAAAGTAAGACACAAAAAGAGGGCAGGTAAAATTTCTTCTTTTCAAAACAATTGTTATGTAAATATATGTAATGCTATTGCTATTGTGAATGTGAATATATTATAATAACACTGTAAAATTTCTAAAGGTTGCTGAATTGTTAAATAAGACTTACATATGGTCGGAAACAACACAGTTAAGTATAGAATAAAATGTATTAGGACTAAAAAACAAGTTTACGGATTGAGTTCAGTTCGACGTCCAACCAGACAACAACCAGCCCGTTACCATGGAGATGTAGCAGAAGCATGCAATTTGTCACGTACGCCACCAGGAGCAGTCAGGCTCTCGCACGTGAAGTTCCATTATGTTGCTTGGTCATTTCTATTGAAAATATTAAACTCTTGTATTTGATTTGATTACATATTAGAGTTTAAACATAGTACAAAATAACAAACAAACATACACACACAAAATAAATTATGGTTCAATTAATGAGTCTAAATTTTCGTTGTCAAAAATATTCATTATAATTTCTTTAAATTATTTTCATATTACTTAATTTAAGAACTGAGGTCATATCCTACAATGAATTGTAATCTCATCATGAAATGATGAGAAACATTGCTATAATTTAGTGTGTTGCTCATTTTATGTCTCTGACAATAACAAAATTATTCCTACAGTCTTTAGTTCTTTGTTAACTTGAATACTGTCCCATTGTGCTTTTGGTCAAGTGCTTTATTGTAACTTTTATACTACTTCTGCCTAGAACCAACACTCTAAAAATACTGGAACATGCTGCTTTCTGCAATTACATTAATTAATGATCATGTGAAGTTTAAAAACAATCTTTAAAAAATTATAATAGATAGTGAAATAATATTGAATTGATGGCATGGGTGGATTTATATGTGTCTTCAAAATTGTTATTGTTTGTTTTTAATTTAGCTTTGAAATTATTGACGCAGTTAATTTCTACTTTTTTGTTTTGAAAAAAAAACAACAACAAAACTAAAACTCATAATAATGAAGATTTTCTTTAAATCAAAAATCCCACTGTGCACCAGGTCCACCATACTTTTTACTGTCTGTATCATGTAAAAGTAATGCCATCATTGCAACCTGAGTCAGATCTGGTCTCTGAATTCAGAAGAAGTCTGTGTGACCGACTGCAGCCTGCAGGCAGAGCCAATATCAACTGTTTACATAATAATTATAAGCTGCAGTACACAGTGACACCATCAAGTTTTAGGTGAAGACTTGCTTACATGAGCAGGCCATAGATTATGCCAAGACAAATAGATTAGCATGGGAGCAGTCTAATATTAGGATTCAAAGAATGATTAGAAGATCCGTGTTATGTAACAACGTTAATGAATCACTGATGAAACGTTCAGCACAAGTTCAGAGAGACTGAATGCATCTCTGTCCATTACTACACCTCTGGTAAAATCCTTTGCTTGGTGTTTCATGTATTCTAGAATCTACCTAATTCATTTTAAGTCAGCCTCATAGTGAGATAATAAATCTACTTTCAGATAAATCTACTTTCCAATCTGATTGTCAAGAGAAATGTCCAACAACAACTGGAAAGTCAAGACAGAACCAAACTTGTTGAATAAATTGTGAAGATCTTTAGTAAAACCAAAAATAGAGAACCAAGCTGTTTCAAAATTGTGGACGCTAAAACATAAATGGAACCAACTGAACTAAAATCCCAGATATCTTTAAATCTTGCTGTTTGCCTTAACTGGAAGAAATGTTTCTGCAAAACTGAGCTGATTTGTTTGTTCAGTTTATAATCTGAACCCACAGTCACTTGCATGCTTGCATGTTTGTCAAACATCCAACATGATGGCAACCAAAGTTAAGAGTTACTAAAATAATCTTTTTTTTTTTATTATTTCAGTGAAGCTAAAAAGAGGCCTTTCTTTGAATATTAGTGGAATGTTTTCTAGATTGGACACCAAACAGAGAAAGTTTAGAAGAAAAAAAGAAGAGGACCAAGAACTGAGCCCTGAGGAACCCCACAGGAAAGAAGGGCACTGGAAAGAAGGGCCCCTAAAAAAACATCATTCAGTTGGATACAAACAATTTTCTTCAACATTTTTGAATGGATTGGTTCTAAATTTGTGCAAAGGGAGAAATAATTACCAATGGATTTACAATTGCATGTCTGAGAAAGTCACTGTAGGCATCAGAGCAAAGCCTAATGTTCCAGTCAACGCAGAAACCTCTTTAAAAACACATGCAGGGATGATGTCAGCAGGACAACCTGAAGGTTTGTTGTTGTTTTTTAACTAACCACCTGTTTAAGAAATATAAATACAAATGTTTAAGATGTAAAGGATGCTGGCATATTTTAGAGATTTTCTTCTCTTTTCAGGAAAACCCAGAACTGTAAGAGTTTATGAAACAGCTACAACCTTTACTGCCATACATATCAGCATTTGGGATGCAGACTGATTAAACCAGTAAAACCTTGCAATGGTTGACCTTATAAGATTTGAAGATAATCCTCCTAACTGGTCTGAATTATGCTTTACGATTATGCTTCACATCTGCAAATGTTACGTACAGCCTCAGGACTTTGAATTAAAAGAAGTGCTGACATCATTTTCAGTAAATGTAATTACCCATTATGTGTCAAAGGCACCTAATGTATTAAGGCCAAATTTGTTTCAGTAAATAGCCACACCCCCCAACTCAATGTTTACACGTGCACAATGAAAATGGCTACAAAAAGATGAAATTATACAAACGTGCCTCTTTGAGAAGCAAAAGTGGAACCTCCCACACAACCAATAAGAAAGCAGCAATGGTTAGTCAACAACAAAACACTTGTCTTTTCCATACAGTGATAAAAACAGCTGACCAAATGTGCTGGAGCTTTGCAGAGGTTGCTAGGTAACGGGTTGAGCTTTGCTTGGGTTGCTAGGAGACAGAAAACCACCAGTGGAATGTGACGTCACATTCTGGAAGTTTTCAAAAAGCCAAAAATCACTAACTTATTGCCAAAAAGTCTTTTTTTGTTTGTTTGTTTGTTTATTTGTTTAAGTGCTTGATGTTTCTGTTTGACCGCACAGCTATGAAATAACTCTCATACTCCCTGTTATCACATCTATTGTTTACACATTACATCACCCACTTCACACTCTGTAACCTCACCGGCCTCATATGAAAGAGGATAACACACACACACACACACACACATATAGAGGATTGTCACCATGGATCATGAAGGAAACTCAAGGAGGAGTGAGTGGAGGGCTTGAAGGGGAGGTTAAATCTGATCTGGCCAGTGCTGACGACGGCAGTGTGGCTGCATCCTCACATCAGCCTCACATCAGTGTGAGTGTTATATAACAGTGTGATAAAGCTGCCTTTGGGATCTGACTGTGGCTGCTGAGCCTCTTACCTGTGCGTCAGGTGGAAAGATCTGGTAGCAGTTCTTTATCCTCACCATCATCATCACCATCTATGAAAATACTCAGTAGAATAATCTGCGAATAAACCTTTTGTTTCTGTGGTATAAGTAAATAGCACAAATTTTAATGGGGAACTGTTATGCAAAATTCACATTTGCATGTTTTTTTTTTTTACTTCCATTTGGGTCTCAACTGCTTCTGAAAACATACCAAGAGATTACAAAGAAAGACCCAGGCATTTTTTTGGTGTCTGGAAAATGAGCTGTTTCAAAAATCTCTGGAATATAACGTCATATTCGGACACTGCGATGTTACCTAGCAACTCCAGCCAAACCTGGGGGGTGTGGCCAGTAGCAGTTAATTTGGATTTAGAGGGACAAGATGCCCTAACACAACATATAACATGGAGATGGGCTCACCAATGCAGCAAAAGCTTTACAGGATGTTTCTGGAGCAACCAAAGGAAGGTCACCAGAAACAAAATGTGCATTCTTGATGCCATAAGAGAAAAATATATGTATTTTACAAAGTTTTGAGGTTTTGGTAATTTGGGTTTGCATGAGGACAGATGGTTGTGTTTCAGATTATTTCCTTTATAACACGGGAGAAATGTCTTGTTTTAAGTGAAATAATCTGCCACTTGTAATTAATATTTTTTCAACTTATTGACTGCAAGTTAGTTTTGTCCTATTTCAAGTGTACTATTTGCACTAGAAACCAGACAACAATAGTTGGTAAGAGTTTCATTCATGTGAACACAATGTTAGCATAGCCCGGCTCTCTACATCCACGTCTTTTTGTCTGTCCTGACCTAGATCTCTGACAGTAAACAGCTGCTTCCTAAAGCGACGTCGTGCTACCATCAGCAGAATGGCCCGAAGAGATAAATGTCAGATTGGAGCTCAGCTGAGCCTCTTGATGCAGCTCAGGGCCTTACAGTTTGTTTAGGAGATCCACAAACACTTAGCAGCCAACTGCTGCTGCTGCTAATAGTTTGTTCAGGGTGTTTATTGTTGTTTTGGCTTTAATTAGTGCAGCTTGAATTCAAACAATACACTTTTATTAAAGTGACGGACTTATGTCTGCTTCAGTTAAGATAAATTACGAGGAAAAATACATTTTTCAAATGTTAAATCTGGTGGATTTACAAAAGCCCTGAATTTAGAAAAAGAAAAACATTTAGTAAAATTACATGATTACCCTTCACAACTTTAACAATAAAAAATTAGTTAAGAAAAAAATATTTTCAACTGTGTTGGTTGTTTGCTACAGAAACGACATGTATACATTTTTTATAGTCAAAAATATTTAATAAAATAACACAACTGACCTAATTTTGTACATTGTATTTTTTTTATTCACCCTTCCAGGAAAAAAAAACAACATCTGTAAATATTTGAATCTAAACTGGTTTCTTTACTCACACATAATGGCATAGATGGAAAAAAGGAATAAACTTACATCAAAAAGTTCAGAAATTGTTCAGATTGATCTAAGAGATTTTCGAGAAAAAACAAGGAAATTCTGAGCTAAAAAAGTCAAACATTTTCTAGAAAAAACTCAGAAATGTTTAGATTAATCCCAGAGATGTTTTATTAGAAGTTTGGAAATGTTCAAAGCTTGAAAGTTTCCAAGTATTTTTCAAGAAAATTTCTGAGATTACATAATCTCCATATTGTTTTGAGCAGAAATGTATTTCTCAGTTTTTTCTATCTGGAATGGTTCGAATATACAGTTGTAATATCTTACACAGTTAATTTTCTAGACTTGTTAATACAACCCACAACACACCTCTTCTGAGAATCAACTTAAAGAGATTTGGATAATCCTTTTCAATGTCAGCTATTGTCAAAGAGTAGGGTTACAGGTTCTGGATATTTGTTACATATCACATATGCACACACTAAATTTTTAATGTAGTATAATATTCATTAGATGAACATATTAAAAACACATTATTTAACCCCAAAAAGGAAGATACAAAAAGGTTAACATACATTTTTTTAAACAATGCTTTATTAACTTGAAGAAATGCAGTTTAAGCAAAAAAAATATTTTAAATAACAAAATGAGACCACACAATAAATACCTCCAGCAGTTATTGGTAAGAATAAGAGTATGCCATAAATAAGTTGCCAGTCCATAATACATTCACACAAATAAATTAGTAAAGAAGATCCCTAGTGAAAAACCTAAAAATGTTTCTCAACATTCATTGTTGAAAAAATAATGGTTTCTGCATGACATCGCAATTCTGGGCACTCATCTTGCAGCTTTCAATTTCATTGATCGCAAGTAAGAGAACCGTCCAATGGGGTATTAGGACCATGGTAGATACAAAAGATGAGTACGTGTCCCCCAAAAATCTGTAAAACTTCGAGATTAATTTCAGACATTTTCTAGAAAAAAAGGAACATTTTGAGCTCCAAAAGTAAAAAAAAATTTGCAAGTAAAAAACTCAAAAGTTTTTACATTTTTAATGTTTGAAATTTCCTTTTTTATCTGAAATGAAATGAAAATGTTTCAGATTAATATCAAAATGTCTGAGTTTTTTGGCTAAATTTTACTCTTCCCTTTATTTCTATCAACAATGGCCCTATTTACCTCCAACTATGCTTTTTCATTTCCGCATGACGTCATAGCCCTACATCCGGGTACTTTGTCGCCATCTTGGTTGTAGCGGTGTCCCACTTTCTTTGGTCGGAGGTAAGAGAACCGCGATTGTTGGATATTGTTGAATTCATAGGTACAAAAACAAAATCGATTAAACAGTAAACATAAATTTTCATTACATCCCGTGAAGGTGAGCAAACTTTGAAACGGATCATCACGCATCGTGCGACGGCAAGCGCGGCTGGATGATATCCAGAGGAAACGCAAGCTGCTAGCGGTTAGCGGTAAGGACATTTTCAAATGTTTTTAAAAATAAACTGTTGGTCAATAGTTTTGAACAAATGGTTGTAAAAATGCTTTTATAGAGTTGGCAGATTCATTTACACGGAGTATGAAACGTAACTATTTCTCTCAGCAAACACAAATGCT
This sequence comes from Poeciliopsis paucimaculata, assembly GCA_903067055.1. Classification (NCBI taxonomy): domain Eukaryota; kingdom Metazoa; phylum Chordata; class Actinopteri; order Cyprinodontiformes; family Poeciliidae; genus Poeciliopsis; species Poeciliopsis paucimaculata. Next base: position 4,702 of record CAEGAD010047020.1, on the reverse strand, counting down.
GACTCTTTACACAAGATATCCTGTTGCTAGACGCTGAATTAGCACAGCCATTGTATCTAGAAAGGAGGAGTACATTTCCACAAAAACCTCAGAAATTTTTAGCTTAATCTCAGAAAATTTCTAAAACAAAGACTTGGACATTTTTGAGTTTGAAAAGTAAAAATAAATTCAACTTTTGAAGCTTGGAAATTTTTTTCTAGAAAACTTCTGGGACTAATTTTACATTTCTGAGTTTTTTTTATGGTGAAAATAGTTTTTGTGTGTGTGTGTGTGTATCTACTTACAGTGGCTGTCATTCTTAACTGGTTCTCCCGAAGAGGAGGAAAAGCCTTTAAAAATGTTATGTAATGTTATTTATTGGTAGTCTATCAAGAATATGCTTTTCTGGTTTGACTTACTTCCGGTTCTACTTTGTGGGAACGTTATCTTGTTGTGATTTGATATTAGTATTAATATACTAATATCAAATCTAGGCAGCCTTCATTAAAGAAAGGCTGGATACAGATATCTTTTTTTTTCCACATCAAACTGAATTTTCATTGTAAACATTTATGTTTCTGTGGAGAGAAATTGATTGTTCGTTTGTGTAGATTCATTTTACATGTTAATTCATTTGATGCATGCGTTTTTCCATCCAACATGCAGTCTATGATTTCTACTGGCTCCATATCTGAAACCTTACATCAGCAGAAATATCTGGATTAAAAGATATTCACTTTCCAATAATTGACCAAAAGCAACTCAGAACCTCTCAACTTCTCCTCACCTGTCTAGATTTCCTTTCAAGTAAATATGAACTAATTAATAGATGTGTCTGACAGATGGCTATCAGTCAAAGAACTACTTTGGCACGACCGTCGCCGCTGTTGCTGCTACTGGGATTAGGTCAGATGACTTTAGATGAGATTAAACCCCCTGTAGAAACACAGAGGAAGCAAGAAGATTACTGCAAATGAGGTAACTGAAATGACTATTGTTTTATTTTTGTAAACTAAAACATAATCTAAGCATCTGCATGAATAGACATAGTGTTATACTTTCTGAATGGTCTGTTATTTAAAGCCGTAATCCAGTGGGCTCCAACCAACAGAATAACCGTGACAGAGATTTGCAGATATTCTCAGTTGAGTTAAATAAAGAAGAGTTCAAGGACAACACAAACAGTCCCACCACTGGTTTTACTGACTGTTAACTGCTGTGAGATATCCTAATGACTAGGAAACTAGAACTTTTAATTTGTTTTCTGGAGAATATCTCAAGACACCTCTTATTGTTTCCACTAACTGTAAAACACCAAATGTATGTAAGGTAAGGGGTGAGAAATGGAATAAATGAATTTATCATGAAATACATACGTGTCAATCGTCCACTAATTAATTAAATCTATCATAAAATGATTAAAAACATCATTAATTAAATAAACCTCTGAATCATTAAAAAGACTTTAGTTTTGTATTTGCGCCCCCACCCCCTTTCCAACAGTAGTCTCAGTAGTCTGTCATATCAACAGATATTGCTGGACTATAAATTGTTATTGCGACAAACACTAATATCCATGTTTTAAACAAATATAATGGTAATTTCATAATAAAGCGAGAACACGTTCTCAAATATAAATAAACTCTGAATTCTAATTAACTTTTAACACTGGAACTGGAAGACATTTTAAATATCCAAAATAAATAAACTAATCAACAAAAGCAGTAAATAAGAAGAACGAATTATGAAGTCTCTGTAAACATCAATTGACATTTTCTTAATGGCAATTTAGTCCGAAGCACCAAAGACTTTCGTCATCCAGTTATTGGTAAAAAGAGAACTTGTTTTAGGTTATCATGCGATTGATTTAGTGCGATAAACCTATGTAAGAGAAGCTGTTCCTGTTGGTAAGCGAAGTATGCTAGCTTGTGGTTGGTAGAACTGAACAGTAATATTTTCCACTATGTTTATTGTATCTTTTCATTAACAATGGCGGTCATTTAGCTGTAGCTGGGCTGTAATACCCCCCGCTATTTACCCTCCTCCCACCATGGGGCTCATCTTCTGACTGCTGACACAGCCATTACTCACCAGTTTAAAGCAGCTCTTTGGCCGTGCAGCTTAGCTAGCTCGTTAAGATTTTGGTGAGGGTGTGTGGTGTGTTAGACGGGCAGGAGTTCAAAGGGTCAGTCCAGTGGGCAACTGGGATTACTAGCAACCCCACCATCTGCCACCCAAAAGCTGTGATAATCAGAGTGAGGGAATCAATCGCCTGAGTAAATATCACAGACGTGTAGAGAACAGGCCTGTTTTTATCGAAGGACACTGAAGAAAGGAAACTTTTATCTTTAAGGCTTTTTTATGACTGGTACAGTAAAAATATATTGAGATTAAAGGTTCATTTGGGAACAAACAACGTCATAAACAGACCAAAAATCAAGTACACAGGATGGTTAGGTTTTAAGTGATATACTAGTTATACAACATCTCATAACTGCTAATCTACTTGGACATGACCTTTCACCGACATTGACAGGAAGGCATGGAAATTATAATGCCACAAACACAAATACTGCTGTTGGAAAAGTTGTAACAGGCACTAATAAAACTAATAGGACACTAATCATATGAAGAAGTGTGATTTGTATCACTAAGCTGCACCCACCAACATAAATATTTATTTATTTTCAATTTTATTGATAATTGTTGAGACATTCAATGAAAAAAACAGTGGCGAACTAACAATCCCAACAATATGGACAGTTTGTGGAGATGTTGTCCATTTTTATTCGGGACAGATTGTTGCTCCTGTTGTCCCAGTAAACATTAGATGTGTCATAATCTTGCTCCTATATCTTGCTGAAAAGTTACTTGAAAGTTAGTTTTGTCTTATTTGAAGTTCACTAAGATTTTTGCACTAAAACTAGACCAAAAATACTTGGTAAGATTTTGTATTTTTGGAGCAAACATCAAAATACGTCAATAAATATATTAAAGCACAATTATCTGAGTCCAGACAAGTTCAGATTTTTATTTGTAGAAACATTTATGTATCGCATAATAATAAAAGAAAACATCAGCAGTGGTTATCTTTCTGGAACAGAAAGAACTGAAAAGTTACTTGTAGGTAAGTTTAGTCTTTTCTTTAAGTGCAATAAGATATTAGCACTTTAAAGTAGACAAAATATTTGGTAAGATTTTGTGTTTTTTTTAGTGAACATCCAAATACATCAATACAAATATTAAGGCAAAACTGTTAAAGCCTAAGCAAATTTAGATTTTTATGTGTAGAAATTTTTCTGTCATGACAGAATGAAAGAAAACATCAGCAACTTTATAGATTCTGGAACAAAGGGAACTATGTTTAAACCGGAAAAATAAAGAACAGCAGAGCCGAGACACCAGAACAATGAACCCTGATCAGCAATCGGAGAGAAGAGAGGAAATCTATCTGAGTTTACAGAACTCCACAAAGTCTCTAGTCGTATGACCAACAGAAACTCCAGCCAGTAGCGGTTCAGTGAATCTGGTATTGACTCTGTGGAGGAGAGTCATGGTTTCAGAGACGCTGTAGAAGGACAGAATACCTGCTCTGTGGTCCAGGTACACTCCGACTCTGGAGGAAACTGGACCTGAGATGGAGGTCCAGATGTTGTTGTGACCAAATTTAAAACTGTTTTGGGAACATTGTAGTGCCCAAGATTTGTCATTAAATCCAAATCCACATCCATTCCTCCATCCCGCTCTGCTGATATTCTTGTATGCGACTGCTACACAAACCTGAAACCTGCTCCTCTCCACTTCCCAGTAACATCGTCCAGTCAGACTTTCTCTACTCAGAGCCTGATAATAAACAGTGAATCTGTCTGGATGACTAGAATAAGGCTGACGTTGATCCATCAGTGTCACCTTCCTGTTCCCCTCTGATAGTCCCAGCTTTGTGTTTGCTGTGTTTGGATCCAGAGTGATTTCACATGAGTATTTTAGGAATCCAGCTCTGCTGTTTGGTTCTGGTTCTGACAGTAAAACATCCACCTCAGTGACCATCAGTGAGATCTTTGTCCATGAGTCTCCCAGGACGTTCTGTAGTTTATCTCTGAACTCTGACACAGCTGCTGTCACATCCTCAAAGTATCTCAGAGGACGGATGTTGATCTTGGATGAGTGTGTTGCTATAATGTCTTCAAAGTGGGGAGGAAGGACTTCTAAGCTGGAGAATTTGGCAGACTTACTGAGTGCTGGCAGTGAGGGGTAGTTGAGGAGAAACTGGTTGTGATCCTCTGTGTGTGAGAGCTGCTCCAGCTCAGCATCTTTCCTCTTCAGCTCAGTGATCTCCTGCTCCAGCTTCTCCTGAACATCTTTGACTCGACTCACTTCAGTTTTCTGCTGGGATCTGATCTGCTGCTTCACCTCAGAGCTTCTTTTCTGGAGGAGACGGATCATCTCAGTGAAGATCTTCTCACTGTCCTCCACTGTTTTATCAGCAGAGTGATTGATGGCCTCCACTTCCTGTTGAAGCAGCTTCACATCTTTCTCTCTGTCCTGGATTCTCTGATGGATGTTTCCTCGTCTTTCCTCCACCTCTCTCTGCCTCTCAGTCCTTTCTGTTGCAGCTGGGACTGTTTTGTGGCCTTTATGTTCATCCATGGTGCAGAGATAACAGATACACTTCTGATCAGTGCGGCAGAACATCTTCATCACCTCATCATGCTTAGAGCAGATG
>CAEGAD010047006.1:0-29638 GCA_903067055.1 Poeciliopsis paucimaculata | reverse complement strand
CTCCGTACACCTTTACACGAAATTTTGCGCTAGGACTTCGCCGTCCTACACGGATTTTGTGCATTATTTTTACCTCAAACCTTTTGTCACGGAATTTAAGTGCCTGTTTTCGCCGGACTCCACCGTCCGTTTTAGGTTGATTATGTAAAATCAACCTTTTTAAGCCTTACATCAGGTTATAATGCTTCAAAAACCCATCTGGAGTATTGTCCTGATTGTTTCATGCATGTCTGAGAAATCCTTTAATTTCCCATGCCAACCATTCAGCTGTGCCGCCTTCAAGGACAAAGCTCTTCATCGGAGCCGTAGTTTCCAAGATTCCAAACCTGCACATCACAGAGCAAGACTCCCTGGTCACTACCACACTCAGCTCCTTCAGACTAGCTGGGAGCAGTTAGCAACTGGGAATCTACCAGGTGTAGATTCCCAGTTCTACACCTGGTAGAACTGGGAATCTGCTGAGCTCATTATAGGAGCTACTCCATAATGCGATGCTGTTAAAAATGTTGTTAAGGCGTTAACAGAGGAGCAATGTTGTGATGACTTCCTAAAGGCAAAGTGTTGGAAAGAGCAGAGGCACAATTTCAAAACATTAAATTACAAAATAAAATTTCTTTTAAGTTATATATGCATAATCAACTTTTTTTTTTTATCACAACTTAAGGTACGAGGTTGTGATAACTAAAGTAGTTTCTTGACTGTGTTATAAAATGATTCCATGTTTCTGTAAAACCATAAAACTAAATAACAGAAAAACAAATGTGTAGGTTCTAGAAAGTCGCCTTATTTTACCAGAGTTAAATCTAAGAGCAGGTCCAATAAGATGAATAACTTATGGTTTCTTTCTGTAAAAACGACTCATCTTGAAATATTCAATTTATGCTGGATGATAGTTTTCAGATTCTTACTGAGTTTGTTGTCATGTTTTTGTCCTCAAACGCTGATGCAAAGCAAATTTCCCTTTAGATAAAATTAATTTGATTAACCTGAATAAAATTACCAGCATAAATGCAGCAGAACTTGACTACCAGCCGACCTGTGGCCCTTCAAGGATTAACTGGGGGCAGAAATAAAAATGGATGTTCATTTTAATTAAATCAGATTGATTGCAACCTCTAACATATCTTGTCTAAACTTTTTTAAATTATTGTTATACACAAGAAGCAAATTATTCTCAGTAAAATATTGCAGTTAAAGCAGTATTTTTTTTTTATGTTAACATGACAGCACATTAGTAAAAGATGAAACCTGCCTCTGGTGCACTGAGTGAGCAGTCTCTGCAGGCTCATTTGAAAATAATTCATCTGTCTGCCCCAACTCATACACTCAAGTCCTTTTAAGATCTAATATTGCGATTTAGTTCTTTTTACAAGCTGACCCACATATACATTTCTGAATACAAACACTAAACCTGTTCACACACTTACATCAGTTATTGAGTGCAGTTTGTATTGAATGGAACATCAACTCTTGTAAGATATTGAAGTCCAGCTGCACCTTCCCAGAGCAGTCACCACAAATCCTAGTGTAGCGGCCCGGTTCCCAGTTTTCTCTTCCATTTAACACTCCAGTCCAGATGGTGATCTTAATAGATCTTTACAGTGCTTTGGTAACCAACAGATAAAACCAAGAAGAAGTAGAAGAAGAAAACCCTACCACACCTGCTGTTTTATTGTTAAATGCCACACACCTGTTGTACATTCTGTTGGCAGAGCTGCAGCTGTCATTTTCCCTCTCAGTCTCTCCCTAATTTCCAACTGTTTTTGTGGTGTTGAGGGTTACGTTTTTACCAGAGTTTACTTGTTTCAGCTGCGTCCCTCCAGTAAGTTCTACACCTGCAGCCATCTTTCGTCATGTCTATGAACAAGATTTAAAATGTATTTTTCTGATTTCCTCAAAATGGGAAGAATAGCAACTGAAAGCAGGTTCTGTGTCTGATGCAATTTGCTTTGGCGGATTTTCAGGCTTCAGTTTCTTAGTTTCAGATTTTCCTGCTGGTTTTATGTTTTGTCAGGGACTGTGATGTGACTGATTGTTGCCAAGCAGAATTTATTTTCAGTAAGAAAGTCAACTTAGGGCTATAGACAAATACTGTCTGCTGCAGCAGAGGTGCTTCATTATTTAACATTTACCCTACAGAGAACTCAAAGCACTTTCCATGGAACTGTATATTATACTGCTAGTTGGTACACTGTAAAAACTAATCTATCGAATTTACCTAATAAATCTGAGGTAACAATTTGCATTGACTCTTTTGGGGTAGATTCAATTCTATATTGAGTATAAAATAACTGAACAAAAAATATATGAAATACTTAAAGAAATTGGGTAAAATTTACCTCATATTTATGTATGTATTCAACAGCTACTTACTCAGTTAAATTAGGTAAAACTATGTCTTGTTTGCTAGTAGGTAATACCTGATAATTACAAATCAAATTTAATTAAAATCAGTTAATAACCATTACTTATTCAGAGAAGGTAAGATGTACCCCAAAAAAGACATTCAGACCTTCTCAATGGTTTATTCTGTGTTTTTGTTTTCATCAAAAACAAAAACACAGAATAAACTGCAGCACAGCAGTGTCACACAACATTTCAAATAATGAACCTGTATTATAACCTAACAACGTCAAATGTTGTTTCAGTAATGTTGGACAATAAAACATATCCCTGTTTTAGGACATCCAGACTATTCAATAAGAAAGGAGTAGATCAGAGAAAAGGAGAAGTAAGGAGAGAAGAGAAAATGAAAGGAGAAGTGAGGTGATCAGAGCAGAGGTGCAAGGGATGTCCAATCACATGAAGATTTTCTTGTATCTAAACTCTGACTTGTGTTTCTTCAGCCTCACACAACAGTGACTGAGCAAATTTGCAATCTGCAGATCTGCAGGTGTATTTATACACAACAAACAACTTGAACTGCCTTGTTTATATGCAGTAATAATACACTAAATTATAAAAAAAACTAATAAAGTGCAGTACAACAGCTTCACACAACATTTCAATGAATAAACCCGTTTTATAACTCACTAAGCTAACGGCTTCAAATATTCTTTCTGGATAATTGGTCAATGCAAACAACACTTTCAGAGGCCCCTTATTCTATTTTAAAAGCCACAAAACCCACACACAAAGTCTACAAGATTGTTTCTGTGTGTGTACAGTATCAAACATCTGGATAAAGACAGATCAGAAAATCAACATTCTTTACTTTCTGTGCTTGCTCTCACTCTCAGAGATAGGATGAGAATAAAAGAAACAAACAAATGGGGAGGGAAAGAGGGTGAGTTCAAAATTCTTCAGGATTCACTCAGTGGTATTGACCAGACTGGCAAGTTTCTATTGGTTTTCCATGTCTGATTTTGTGGAGAAATCAGAGAACAATGGAGTGGGCTGAGAGAGGCTGCAACATACGTATGTATCCGTCTGTACATATATTTCTGTGTCTGTGTGTGGAGCAGAGGAGGGAAGAGAACAAAAATATTAAACTATACTCCATTAAAACTCTCTGTCCAGACAAAAGATCCTCTTGGAACAAGAGGGGAAATGTATGTCTATTGCATGAGCTTGTTTTTGAGGCTGTGGACCTTCTTCAGTAGTTTTGCCCCATTAAGTTCCAAAAAGTTTTTGAAAAGCTTCAAATGTGTTCTTGAGCTGCTTTGGATAGTCAAGGTTGAGGGCATATATCAGTCCCATCAGCAGTACACATGCCTTTGTTCACATCCTTCCATCACTTGGTTTCCCTCAATCACAATTGACACATCTGATGGATCTTCCTCAGCCATGATGTTGTGCATCACGATCACCTTCATTGTTTTGTCTGTGTAGTCCTCACATTCCTACATGTTAAAAAGAAAGAAACAAAAAAGATACACATTTTTAATTTTATTGAAAATGCTGTTTCAATACATTTCAACTTATCTAAAGGAGAGCAGAGGGGAGTGATCAGAAGATAAAAGGAAAAGGGGAGGGAGGAGACACTCTCAAAGTGCTCAGAATTATCGCTTTAATGACGGGGCCTGATGCAGACGCTGTAAGGAAATGAAATTCCTCTACTAGTTCATCAATGCATGAATTGGAGACATTGAAAATGCTCTCCATTTTCATGAGGAGCAACCCCACTCTTTTAATAATAATTTTGTTTAAGTCCTCAAACAAAACAAAACGCAACAGTAATCTTTGTTTATAAGACTGAAAAAAACCAGTGGGGTATTTGATGTGTGGCGATTGAAGGCACTGGTTTAATTGGGAGCTGCTCTAATTGTCCAATCTCTAACATTTAGTTTCATTTATTTAAAAGAACAACCATTGGACATGGATTTCTGTGGCCTCGCCTCACCTAAGTATGCAGCTCTGGCTGAAACAGGATGCATCCCGACCGTAAGCATTACTCAACGAATTGGCTCTCTTTTCAGTTAATACTGAACGGAGTGTATGTCAGATTCTAATGGGCCTCAAGCACCACTGAAACAGGTAAATGTGAGGATCTATTGTCTGTGTTTTGTGGCAGAATAGCTAAAAAGGGCATGTTTATTCTGCTCTCCTCTCCTCGGTGCACCATTCACCATCTCTTAGTGCATTGCCTATTGATTTTCCTCAGCCTCCTCTATCAGTCAGGCTTTAATAAGACAACACATGTCGCCTTTTAAAAGAAACGTATTAGAATGTTAATGGATCACTCCACGGATCTGCTCGAGTCTCTGGACACGCGCAGGCAGCCGTGTTTATCTGCGCATGTGAGAAATCAGATTTTCATTAAAACCAAACAAGATAACATTCATCATGACGCACAGGGGGAGTAAAAAGGGAGTGGAAAACATGGAAAATGCAGAAATAAAGGGGATAAAGGGCTGTGGATGAAGAGCGTGCTGGGAAGTGAAGGAGAAACCTCCAAGTGCAGAGAGGGATTCATCTTCTGTCTTATTGCTACTGTGGAGACCAATTTATCTTCATTTTGGTTTTTGGCAGTCACCCCAAACTGGACCAGCTGCCTGAAGACGGTGCAGAAACGCTGCATGAATCTGGAGCCCCTGTAGCCTGTAAAATCTAATCTGGAACTTTGTGAGTACTACACCATAAAATGAAGAGTTTAGCAAGAAAAACAAATTTTCTCCGTTAAGTCTTTTTTATTTCTTACTTACAGCTGAAATTAACAATTCAGTTCAAGAGACTGAAAATGAAACATTGAAAATTAAACATTTATACTGTGGGTCATAACTACAATCTTTAATATAATTTATTGGGATTTTAGGTTAGAGATTAAAACACATCCTTGTCCGTAATTATGTTCTCTAACAGACCTACTGAGAAGACTGCAGAGCTGCATGTTTTTGACTGAGGGAGAAAGTTGGAGAACATATAAACTCCCTGGCCCTGGCATATGGAGCTAAATCAGTGCCATAAATTGTGCTAAATTATAAATAAGGTGAAAAAAGAAAATGATTTGACACTTAAACAAATGGGGAAAAAAATCTGAAACTGAAAAAAAAAACTTCAATCTGAAAAGTAGTTTTAAATTTTTTTCAGTTTCAGAATTGTTTTTCAGTTTCAAATATTTTATTCAATTTAAAAAACTGAGCAAACATTATGGCCCCAACTGAGCTTCATATAGTTAACCAATAACCTTCTGCAAAGCAACAGTACAAACAACTGTGCCACCATACATCTTGGTACAGACTGAAACAAATAAAACCTTGGTTTACAAGGGTTCCACATAAGGCTGCAGTTAATAAAGCATGCTTTATCATGTATGTTAATGTGTTTATGCACACTGGTGTCATATTCTCTGCAGACCTTAAATTTTGCATGCTGTTCCAGCTTCCCTGTGAAGAATCTGTGTGCTTAACAGAGATGAGGCAACACAACTCATGCTCTCTGCAGCTCTGTTTATTTATACCTACAGAGAAAATGAATTTGAACTTCCATGTCACTTCTAAAGCTCTGCAACTCAGTATGCTGTGTTTTTCTCTTTATAAGGCAGGAGATTTATATTTGAAGATTGAACTTTGTGACATCAATGATATGGATAACCTCTTCAGTCTTCTCTCTTCAGAATGAATAGTAAGTTGAGTATTTTTCTGTTTTGGTTGTTCGTTACTAACAATTATGGCAATATACAACAAGGAGTGCAGGTAAAGTGCTCAATATGGGCGCACACTCCACCGGTACTCAACAAACACTTGGGAAAAATATTCACATGCTTCAGGCTTTAATGTTTGGTGGTGTAACTTCAACAAACTCCAGTGTACGTATTCGGATTTGATGTGGTGGAAACTTTGAAATAAAACCCAGTTTAACCAGATGACTTCAGAAGTTGCCTTTATCAGTAAATAGTTATTTATTCTAGGATAATTTGAGCTCTCATGTGAAGTCAGTCTGTTGATAAACAGTGACGACAACATGAAGATGGACACAGTGAACCCCCAATATTGTTGAGGATTAGGAACCACGGCCACTTGTGAATCGCTAAAATCTGAAAATACTTCAACGTTACACATCTAGAAACACTTAAAACACATTAGAGGGACACATGAAGAGAACTTCCAAGATAAAAGCTGTGTGCTTTAATATTTACCAAAGCCGTTTTTATCTGTATACTGCCAAATTAGATCAATGTAAAAAGATGTTCAATATTATTTAATTTCAAGAAGTACTCATCGAATGCCGTGACAGCGGTCTATTAATATTTTAACAGTTTGTTAATGGGGATTTTATTGATGCATTCTGCTGTAAGTGACAACCAGCCCTTCATAATCTTGTTTTGGCCGAAAATTAAAATGAGTTTGACAACCCTGATCTACAATCTTCCTTACCTCCGTTCTTCAGAGGTTCAGCCAATCACTGGTCCTGAAAATGAATGGTGCCCTTGGATTGGCTGCTCTGCAAACACAGGTTAATAGTGTGTCATATTTTAGCTTCCCAAGCTGCATTTTTTTAAACATATATTTCAGATGTGCTCTAGGAAAAGAGAATCTGCAAATAGGCTAATTTTACACACATAATTTGGAGTCTTGTTTGGATGCTGAACTGCAAATATTCAGTTCTTAACATGAAGTAAATTATCCAGCAATGGAAAAAGAATGGCACAAAAATAATTTTAGAAAGGTCTGGATGTCCACCTCGTACATTTCTTAATTTAATTTTTTACAATTACATGGTATTTATGCTAATATTTCCCCCTTACTGGACAGTATTCTTTATTCTTCATTTTGGAGATGCAGCAAACATATGGAAGTTACCACACCATGTCCCAAATTATTATGCTAGTGATATTTTCTTAAATTGTCAATGCAAATGATGGTCAGTACAATTTTCAAGTCATGAAGTATTACAGTATAAATCAAATTTTACTGAACAAAGCTCCCCATGTGAACAGTATTTTTTTTTTTCAAAAATAAAAATCTCAAAAAGCACTGTTCCAAATTTAAAAGCCAAATTAAAAAAAATATAATGCACAGCAGATTTTCTAAACATTTTATAGATTATAAAGAACTGCAAACGGTCATTCTTTGAATGTGCAGCATTAAGTGTCACATGTACTAAAATCAAAAGCTATTTCAAACAAAAACATCTTAACAGACAGAGTTACATGTTAACATAGGACCTTCTTTGGTATCACTGCACAATTCTTGCCTCCATTGAACTTGTGAGTTTCTGAAAAGTTTCTGCTGGAATCTCTTTGCAGGATGTCAGAATATCTTCCCAGACCTGCTGCTTAGATATGAACTGCATCCCACCCTCAGATCTTCTGCTTGAAGAAACTCCAAAGGTTCTCAATAGGTCAGAGGTCAGAGGAGGATGGTGACACACCACGAGTTTCTCCCCTTTATGCCCATAGCAGCCAATGACACAGTGGTATTCCTTGCAGCATTCATTGTCCTGCATGAAGATGATTTTGCTACTGAAGGTCCGGCTCTTCTTTTTTAACCATGAAAGAAAGCGATCAGTCAGAAAGTCCAGATTCTTTGCTGAGGTCATTTTCACACCTTTGTGGCCCGACCAGCTTTCTCTCTCCCCATGATTTGGGCCCACAGCATGACTCCACCATCTCCTTGCTGACGTCACAGCCGTGTTGGGACGTGGTGGCCGTCCACCACCGATCCACTACTGCGTCCATCTGGACCATCCAGGGTTGCACATCAGTCATCAGTGAACAAGTCTATTTGAAAATGAATCTTCATGTCCGGCTGGGCCCACTGCTACCGTTTCTGTTTGTGAGCTGGTTAGGGGCCCAATAGTAGGTTAGAGGCCCAATAGTAGGTTAGGGGCCCAATATAGGGTTAGGGGCCCAATAGTAGGTTCGTGCACCACAAGCCTCTGGAGGATCCTCCACCTTGAGGTTCCAGAGGCTCCAGCAGCTTCTAATAACTGTTTATTGCTTTGTAAGGGCATTTTAACAGCTGCTCTCTTAACACCATGAATGTGACACACAGAAACCTTCCTCATTTTGCCTTTATCTGCACAAACCATCTTTGTTCTGAATCAGCCACAAATCTCTTCACAGTACGATGATAACGCTTCAGTTTTTGTTAAATATCTAATGTTTTCATACCTTGTCATACGACACTACTCTATCTGATGATTTTTGTCAGCAGAGAGATCCTTTCTCTTTCCCATATTGCTTGAAACCTGTGGCCTGCTTAATAATGTGGAACATCCTTCTGAAGCAGATTTCCTTTAATTGATCTGACCAGACAAACTAATCAACCAGCTCTCTGAAATTAGTGATTCAAACAGCCCTGACACACAAGTCATCTATAAATTTAATAGCAAAACAAAAAATGTTATCTTTATGACACTTAAATCCAATTTGCATAATAATTTGGAACATGGTGTATAGTCAAATGAAACCAAACCTTAAATTCAAAACTTGTTGGAAAATTTCTATCTGATAACCATAACATAGAAACAACGCATCAGATCAATCTGGTTGATCGGGTTCTGAAGGCAGAGTCATACTGTAGGGATGGGAAGCTGGTCAGAGTAAATAGGAATATGAAAGGAGTTAAATCCAAGGCGATACAGGAAGAAAACCTGTTAAAATGTTCAATCTCCCTCTAGCAGAATGACTCTTCTAAAAAAACAGAGCTCCAAGATAAAGTACACACCTGATCCAACCAAGCCTCTGCCAAAACTTTAAACTGCTATTTACTCATGTTTTCCATCTGCTCTGACTGACCTTGAAATTATTTTCAAAGAAGAATGCAAACCAGCATTTTAATTTTTTAAGTTTATAGTATGTGGAAAACCATGTATGATTTTGAAATTGCATAAAATTTTGACGAAACATATCAAATACTACACTTCTACCATCAGAGTGAGGAAAAGCTATAGCAGGGCACGATAAATGTCAAAAAGCTGCTGCTTTCACTGTATCGTTACGGGTTCTTGGTAGAAATGGCAGCAGCACTCGGCCCAAGCAGCCAGGTCTAAATGAATATTGATCCGCAGCTTTCTATGGCATCAGAGACAAGGAGGCCAAATAACTAACAATAACCTCCTCATTATGAGCGGAAACAGGCACAGTGAGGGCAACACGTAAAAAACACAGCGCGGCTCTTTAACCAACCGCTGAATAAATCAGAATAGATATTTCTGCTGCCTCGTGATGTCATCAAGTCCCGCTCTTTCTTTGCGGGTTTAACCTGTTGATGAACAACAGTGGGAAAGTTGGGGTTTCTATCGTGAGTCTTCCTCTGCCTTTATGTGTGCGACTTCTGAAATGACATGCTGCTCGATTCTGGCTTCACTGCGGGGAGCTTCGGCGGTCGAAAGCTTGTTATTTGTTTTCCTGATAGAGAAGAGGGGAAAAAGGTGGTGGAGTGCCGAGAGAGGTGTGGGGGCCGGAGGGGAGCTGCTGAAAGGGAGGGAGACGGATGTCACAAATCAGAGGGACCCCTGCTGCTGTCTGGATGCAGCAGTGGCTGCGCAGTGGGGGTGGGGGGTAGGGACTGAGGGAGCGTTGCAGAGTTGTCTTTCTGGCTGTGTTTGCACCGTGCAGCCAGCCCCGGTAGCCCCCACTGTCAGCCCGGGATTGATGGATAGGACCGTGCATCGCACAAAACATCAATTCTGTCCTGCTTTCTCTTTCATTCTGAGTCTCACGTTCCTCATCTCTCCTCCCTCTCTCTTTCTCACCCTCCCCTACTGATGCTGCTCCAGGTCCCTCGCCGGTTCCTCTCTAACTCACTAGTTTCCACAAGGCATCCGTAAAGCCGACAGGGAGCCCGCCGTGAGGCAGCAGAACAGCGAGGCGGGCGGACTGCTATTTCTGTGACAGCCTTTTCTGTCTGGCAGGGTGCGTGAGAGCCGGAGCGCTGGACTGGACTGTGGTTTTCCGTGGGAGAGGAGGCGGAGGGGGGGCGAGGGGGAGAAGAGAGGGGCAGGTTGGACAGATGGAGGACGGCGGTACCCGGCACCTGCGATGCTGCGTGGTTGACGTGAACGAGCTGAGCGCCAACCCTGAAGGACTGAGCGCTCCCGGTGAGCTGTCTGCACTGTCTGTCTGCTGCTTCTTTTTTTTCCTGGTTGTTCCATGAATCTCATCAGACACACAAACTCAGGGAATTTGTCTTTGGCAGCGAACTCAAATGGTGGTATCATTTTTAACTTGAACTATACCATAACTAAGTTTATTCAGATGAGAAAAGTCCCATTGGTGCAAATTTCAGTTTGATATTAACTGTTTCCCAGATAAATTCTGAATAACTAAAAATCTGCTGGTTTTTTGAGCTTATTTTAATTTTGCCTTTAATGTTGCTTTTTTTTTTTTTTTTTTTTTTTTTTTTTTGCAAAGTCATGTTGATGCCTCAGTGTCGAGCATTGCCCCCAGTTACAGCAGAGAGCATATTAAGCACAATGAAGTGGGCTTTCAGTGTGATAGTTGCAGATTGTCCCTTTATGTCTCTGTTGTCTGTAACTTAGTGTCTGATGTTAATTTGCAAAGTATTTGACAATGACAAACAGTTTTGTAGCTTAAAAATGTATGTTTTGTGTTTATGCTTCCAACTCGTATTTGACCGTCTGTGCTCATATCTGCATCAGTTCTCCAGTGGATTGAAAAAGTATTCATACCCAGAAACTTGTCGAACTACAGAGGTCAGTGTGTTTGATAGATCCGCATGATGCGATTCTTTCAATCTTGAAATTGAAGGAAAACAGAAATACAAATTTAGAAAATGCTGCACACCTTGTATTTGCAAAATAGCTGATGATCAGACAGGCTGTACAAAGCTGAACATTTTTAAGTTTTGCACAAATTCATAGTTGGAATTTTGTCTGTACTTTGACTAGACCATTCTAATATGACTGCCTTGTAGATATGGCTGTAAATTTAGGGTTGTTGTTTGCCTAGAAGGTGAACTTTCACCCCATCTTTTGTTTCTTGAGTTTTCTAATAGGGTTTCTTCCAGGATTGGATTGTTTTGTCCTGGATTAAGCTTCATCCATCTTTTCAACTCTAACCATCTTCCCTGTTTAGGGGTCACAGCTATAAAAATCTAGACTGCTCACCACTCACTTAAAATTGTTAATTCCAACTGGTGATGCACCAACTACACTTTAATATGCATTGATAAACACATTGGAAACCATGTTAGTAAAACACTAGAAGCTAATATCAACAATTTTCCCTATCGCCACTCTCAAGAGTACGGCCAATCAGCAGCAAGGGAAAAACGAATGGGACACCTAGATTGGTTGCTTTGCAAACACTAAGCAGTAGCATGCTAACTAGCGTGTGAAGCTCAAAGTTGATTTTACATAAAACTGCCCCATTAAAACGGCAATATTTGGACAATAGCTAAACTGAAGCCAAAGTTCCCCATTTGTTAAGAGTTAAGAGGGTCTCTGAATTTGTAGCTTTTTAATTTTACCATCGTTGTTCACTATCTCCTACGTCTCCACACAACATTTGGATTTATATTAAGATTGAGCTGCACATAAGGGGACTTTATTTAATTAAAGGATGGTCTTTTCAGGCAGTTGGTTGTGTTGGATTTTATTTAAGGTTGTCAGAATAAAAGGGTACAATACAAATCCCCATCACTCTTTTTAGTTTTTTATTTGTTCAAAGACATTTGAAGGCCAGACCTCGTTTTTCTTCTACTTCACAATTATTTGGTACTTCATGCTGGTCTTTCACACAAAGTCCCAATGAAACACATGACTTAATGTGGCAAAATCCCAGAAGGATCAAAGGGGAGTGCTGCTTGTTTCTCTGAGCACTTTTGCTGCAGTCTGTCCTTTGCTGTCTTGGTCTGCTGTCATTGAACGCTTACAGAGGCAAACTCACCTTCCTTCTCTTCACTAAGAGAAATGACTGAGGAGGTTATCCTTATCAGGAATGTCACAAAGCCTGATTCTCAAATGTAATATCTCTGCTTTCAAGAAGGACAAATGCTGCAAGCTGAGCTGCTGAGCGACATGGAAGTTCAAAATCATTTTCTCTGTAGGTATAAATAAATAGAGCTGCACAAAGCAGAGAGAAGGGAGGTGCTTTGTTGCCTTGTCTCTTTTAAGCACACACAAACTCTCTACAAAGAAGCATTAACAGCATGCAAAGACTAAAGTGTTCTGAGAAAATTACACCGGTGTGCACAAGCTACAGTAAAATACATAGTAAAACATGTGCTGTCAACTGGAGCCACTCGCTGCAGCACTCAATCTTTAATTCTAAACCCCATATGCATAATCATTAGGTTTTAACTCCCACAAAACATATTTGTTGTGCGGTGGCACAATTATTAGTGAGCCGGAATAAAATAACCAGCTGACACCGTCTGGTATTGAGTATGAATATTCTCTTACTTTATCTTATCATGCATTTTATGTTATCTGCTAATTACCTGTAGGTGGGAGTATGTGCATGCATGATTATCTGCCCTGCGATGGCTTGCTGTCCTGTACGGAGTGTACTCCACCTCTTGCCCATTGGCTGCTGGAGGTAGTCACACAAATCTCTGCAACTGATGGATGGACACAGACAAATGCAAACTTTCAACACAAAAGACTTATTTCAAACTCCGTACCTATTTATCGTTACGTTTTTTCACGTTGTCATTATAAATTAGACAATTTGCTGAAGTTACTGTAAAATACAACCAGAGTCGAAGCAGAATTTTATGTCAACATGAGAAAACATTAGTAAAAGGTGATGAAAGACTGTCTTTTGCCAGTTCCATATGATCCTCGCCTGTGGTGCACTGAGTGAGCAGACTCATTTGAGCATAATTCAGCTGTCTGGTACAACCCACACACTTAGAAAAACCTGCTGAGATCTAAGATAGATGTTGGTGCGTATGCCAGCTGAAATGGACACAACTTTCCCAGAGATAAACAGAAATTGCTCAGAATGAATAACAAAGACTAAATGCTGTTATTCTGTTAAGCTCATTATTAAAAGGAACACTGAATAAAAATAAAAATTATATCTAGCAACCAGGATCAAATTTGTTTGACATTAGCGAAACAATTTTAAATATAAATATCAAACTAAAATCTATAATTGTAGACTAAAAATCAACTTATAAAACACGCACATTCTGAGCATTTCTAAGTACAGTGATCCTGTGGGACTGTTTTTCGTCCAATTTATTTGGGAAACATTCAGAGTGGCCAGAACAATTTTAAATGAAAATCTGATGGCCTCCACCAGAAACTTAAACCCTTTTATTTTCTCTGAGACGAGGCTAGCTAATTTTAGCAATACAACTTATACAATAATATAATTCCCTGTATGGAGGACTCTTACTCTGACAAAATGGTTACCATATATTGAGTGGTTGAAAGATTTACTTAGAAGCAAATAATTAGAACTGCATAAAAACAATTTTTTGTTCATTGCAGCTGTCACTACATTTTGCATGCAAGTCAACCAATATTGGATTTTAGAGTATTGATCAGAACGTTCCAACATCTGTTATATTCTGACTCAAATGGATGTAATTGTTATTTCTAAAATAAAATTTCAATTTTGAACTTGTGTAAATAGAAACAGAAATTACAGACCTCAAGCAAGAATTCAGTGCCGTTTAAAAAAAAAAAATAACATCACAACAAACTGAAAAAGTCTAAGTCATCTTCTACTACTGTGTAAAATTCAAGATGGCGCCAATTACTAACCCTGGCATTTGCCAAGTCATTCACTGTTTAAAGGAGTAGTACAAAATGTTAACAAAGGTATGACTTTTGAGTGGTAAACTTGAAAAAAAGGATGATTTACTAATATACTGATGCTTTCAAAAAATTCTATTGTAGGATTTTCTTTCCAACTGAAAACAATTAAACAAATTAGTTTGGATTTAAAAGAAAAACCATTTAACAAAATCGTAATGGGGAAGAAACTACATTCATGCTGGTGTTTTATGTAGAACTTTTGTGGAGAAATTGTGGAGAGAATTAAGATGTGGAAAAGATAAAAACGAATAACCAGGCTACCTATAACATCATTTGATCAAACGTTTATGACCATTAACCCTAAAAATGTAGATTTCATTTAATTTTCTGTCAGGCATTTTTACATTGAACCACTCATGACATAGGCAAGAAGGCTCACTTCAAATGTGCACAAGCAATACTTCCTGCAATGATTAATTGATGCAATGGTTGTAAGAAAGTCAGTACCTTCAAAGGTCACCTCTCTGCCCACACCTCACACTTCACAGTTCAGACTTTTCAGGGGAGCAACAAAGATGGGCCGTGAAACTTTAATTTTTCTTTTGAAGATGATCTGGATGTTCTTGATGGTTTCCATTTCTGAAGTCATAATAAGATGACCCAGTTGATCTGGGAGTTTATTCTCATCAATAGAATGACAGAGCTTATAAAGGAAAATAGAATATTTTTTCTGGACTACCTTGCATGTCTATCCATCCAATGTTCCCACCAGCCTGCTGGAAACACTAGGATTAAATATGTCTAAATTAATTTTTGGAATAATTAAGAATACTTTTCTTAATGTTTATGTTATTGAGTAGCATCCAGCTCTTTTTTTTATTATTATTATTATTATTATTGTTATTATTATTATTATTATTATTATTATTATTATTATTATTATTATTATTATTATTATTATTTCTTTTCTTTTTTTTTTATGTTGGACCAGTGACAACAGTTGGAAATTAGCACATAACGCTGTAAACTGAACAATGCATCTCTCCTGTTGCAGTTAATGTATAGTGTACATTGTCCCTGTTTTAAATAATTAGTCAATTTTGGATCTTTTTTGACCAATAGTCTTGAACTAAGATGAACTCATGAACAGCCTATGGAGCTTAAATTCAGTTCTGAATAGTTAGCCTAATGTTCTTGCTTTGTCCCTCTCTTTCTTCTTTTTGCATTTTGAAGTTCTGCCTAAAATCTGGTTGCAACCCAGTAACAGGAAAGGTGAATATTTGTAGTTTTCCTTTGACTTGGCATGGAAATTAAACAAATTAGTTTGGATCAAAAAGAAAAAAATTATTTAACAAAATCTTAATGGGGAAGAAACTACATTCATGATGTTTTTATGTAGAACTTCAAAATCTGGAGGGAATTAACATGTGGAAGAGATAAAATGCATAAATAAATGGTAATGTGTCTATGAGTGCACTAATTAAGCATAAAATTATGACCTTAGACAATCATGATAGTGCTGCTTTTTGTCAGAAACCAGTGTTCTGCAGGTAAAACCTGACATTTGCCACCCATCTGAACCTTTCCTGGTACAATATGGCAGGTTTTTTAGTTGACAGGTGCAGGGTAGCAAGATTAATGAGAAAAATCTGATTGCAGTTGTATTTTGTTTTCCTTTGGTGTTCTGAAAGACAAAGGAGAAAGCCAAAGCACATAATTACCATGTACAGCACAGTCGACAAGTTGACAGCCCTGCATTATCAGTCGCAGGTGAAATGGTTTATCTCCACTTTGTTGACGGGAGACAAGAGTGGGACTGAACTCTGCTGGCATGCAGTTATTGAGATGAGGCAGTTCTGTTTATTTTTTTTTTTTTGTACACATACCCAACGCTATGGAAGAAATTATGCCATTTTAGCTATCAGCTAATCACATCACAATTTACATAAAGGAGCGTGAGTTTTTGCTGTCAGCCCTTACCTGAAATATTAATTAGAGTTTGGTGTTTGACATGATAAAGCTATCACAGAACCACCTCTCCGTCGGCGCCCTTGTTAACCTTCCACACTACATCTCTTATCGCAGTGACAGTCGAGACCACCTCGGCTGCACCAACTGATTCACAACACTTCATTAAAAGCTGGCAACAAAACCATCTGTCCCCTCTCAATCTCCCACCGCAGTAATGTGAGGATAACTCACTCCTGCGTTCAGCACCACTCGTCCTAATGGGATGCCTGTCTGTGCAAACATCAATCGAGTTACTGTGGAGGTGCGATCACCGGATGGATCGCCGTGAATGATGCACAGGGGGCTTTTAGGGAATTTTAAAATGCGGGAATGAGGGAAAAACGTGCACAGGGTTGGACAAAAGGAGACTGAATACAACAATTATTGAGCATTTATCTGTGTGCACTCGTGGATAGAGCTGCTGGCTGGGGCGGAAGGGGGAATGCTATTTATATCCTTGAAATATCAAAGCCCATGCTGAGCCAGCCGTATCAGTAAATTATTTATATCTCCTCAAAATCTAAAAGAAGATACTACTCAAAATGTTATCAGGATTTACTCTTCTGAGGGAACTTCTCTGTGTAATATCTATTCATGGGGAGAATAAGTAGAAGTGATTAGCTTGTGAATCCTCTGCTTTTCTGTTGACTGGAATTTTTTCTTTAAGTGCACTGGACAGTTATTTTTCATGCATTAAGGAGCTTAGACCAGTGACAGCAGTGTCTCTGTCTCACGTTTGTGTTTATCATCATGTACAATGGATAAGATGTCAAATTTTACGAAGGAATTTCTAATTTTTATCAAAGAAACAACAGAGAAAAGAGGTTAAGTGATCATCTGTAAGATGGACAATTTACCACCCGGGTCATTCATTAACTCTGTCATTCCACAGAAATCCCCCCATGCTGCTACATCCTTACAAATTCTGCTCTGCGCTCCCTTCAGCGTGCCTTTCCCCCCACTGATACCACCCACAGACTCGGGGGGGCTGATAGATTGGAAGTACAGTGGGGCTGTGCTGTTATTTCTGGAGCCAGATGAAACTGCGGTACAGCAGGCGGGTACACCTCATTTGCTCTGGGCCCCTTCGGGAGATGCATCTGCATGTGCAGCCCGCCTGCCGCCTCGTTGAGCTTATTACCATATTCATAATGCTGCTGGATATCGATTATAAATACCACACCTGTGCCACTTTTCTCCACATAGTTGTTCTGAGCCACATAGTGCTTGGAGCATTGTGTGCGTGTCGCAGGTATGAGTGAGATGGGCTGCGCGGGTGGTATGCGTCTCTCCCCACGTAATATTTAATTATTGCGATTAGACCACGTAGCTGTGCAGAACACATCCAGTATTTTCTTACAGGAATTAAGGAGCATTATATTTAGAGCTTCAGGACAAAATCACAGTAAAACACATTGATTTGCAAATGATCAAAACCCAGCGATTTATCTATATATTGAAATGCTGAACCTTAAAACACTTGATGCCAAAAAACATATTAAAAATTAGAAAACAAAAAAAGTTGGGATATGTGCTTGCTTGTGTGTCTGTTGCATCATTTCTTCGTTTAACCAAACTCATGCCACTTTGAGAAGTTTTACAACTGGAATCTTTTCGGAGTCTTGCTTGGCTGATCAACCGTTCAGAGCCTTGTTTGCCATGTCAGACAGATTTTTACCGGGAGACAGATGTGAACATGATCTGAACATGGAAAAAGGATGAACCACCTGACATGGAAGTCCACCTAAAATTTCTGGATAGATAGAAGACCATTAATAAAAAGAGAAGAAACAAGAGATCCACTGCAGAGATCCACAGCTCAAATGGGAAATTCAATGGACAGAAAATCTGCTATTGAAGTAAATCTGGATATTTTGGAAGAGTGGTGAGAAGAAAACCATTGTCAAAAGTAAGCTATAAGAAGTTTTGTTTGAATATAATTTGTTTACTTAAATTTTATTTTCATTGTACAGCGCTTTATGATTGTGAGAAACGCTATATAAATAAACTTTGCACTGCAAAAATACAGAATTTTACCAAGTATTTTTTTTGTCTAGTTTTTAGAGCAAATATTTTAGTACACTTGAAATGAAACCAAACTAACTTAGTATTGATGAAAAAGTTTTAGTTCCACTGGGAGATTATTTCATTTTTTAGGTGAAATAATCTGCTGGCACTTTCACTAGTACTTTTTCATCAATATTAAGGAATCATTTACTCAAAACAAGCTCCTACTCCCACATCCTGCTGTAAAATTACCTGTGAGTTTTGTCTGATTTCAGTGTACTAAGATATTTGCACTAGAAACTACATCAATAATAATTGGTAAGATTTTGTGTTTTTGCACTGTACTTACTTTGCTGAAAGAGCTTTGGTAAGATGAGACCAAAATTTAGTCTCCTATTCTGCATCTTATGGAGTACAAGCAAAAGCAGGTAGATTTAAAAAAAACAAAAAAACCCCAAGAAAAATACAAGATGATAGACTTGAGAAGTGGAAAGCTCTCATCTGGACTGCACTGCTGTCAGATGTGATGACGTATCTGTCTTGTGCTAGACACCAGCAGTTGCAGCAGCCCTGCCTGTGAGAGGAGGATCCTGGAGGAAGAGAAAGGCGCTCATACACATACTGTGTCCTCAGGCTGCAGTGGTGCAATTTAACACTGAGCTTGAAAACTCGACGCATGCAACAGTTTTCAGAGCGATGCTGGAACACACTCAGTCTTTGTCTTCGAAGGTGCAACATAAACTGTTGACTGTGTACAAACAAAACATCTGGCACCATCCTTTCATTAATATTTGACAGTCTACCTAAGAGCTCTGCATATAAAAGCAGACAGCTGTGAATAGTAATCCTCCTTCCGCTCTGTCAACATTCACTTGCTTTTCAGCACGTTGGGTTTTTTGTGATTGGCATCCCTTCCAACCCACACCTAACTTATCTTCGTTCCTCATCTTTAATTATTACTGCAATGTCAGGGATTTGTCACTGCCTTCTACTTCTCTGAAAAAGTTAATGTATGGCACAGATGGAGTCCTCTAAACAAACTAGGTTGTCACAATGACAATCCCTTATGATAACATGGCAGCAAATGCAGGACCGAACAGCTGGCTCTGTCTCGGTCCACATATCTAAAGGGTCCCCTTTTTTTAAACAATACAGCATGACATTCTGGCTTATTAAAGTTTCATATGGTCCTACAAGGAAGCTTTAGTGGTGGCAACATGAGAAGACACCACCCGAGAGGAGCATGAGGTTGACAGTTATGAGAAAACCAGAGGATGACAGGAGGTTTATTTAAATACAGCATACTGTACTTGCCCTGCTTTTGAAAACTGTACATGAATACATTTTGTTTTAGTCCATGTAGTTCGTTTGCAGTTTTGAGTTTTAAATCCTTTAAATCTTACATAGATATATATTATTATGTGGAAGATTTATTTTGAAGATGGTCTATTGTGCTTTTTTGAACAGGTTAGGATAGGGCTACGGGCCACACAAATTCATTTTTTGAACAAAATCATTCTTGGATAAGATTTTACTTTGCTCGGTTCTACATATTTTGAGCTCCTTTCAGGATGAGCTGTTTTAGGGCCTCTTGTCTCTTTAAATCTTAAAAATGGCTGCTGGCCACGCACCCTAAACTCAATGTTTGCATTCACATGTGAAAATTGCATTTTAACAGTCATTACATAACTTTGATAAGTAGTTTCTTTCTTTTTTTTTTGCTTCTCCTTTTAATCAACAGAGAGATGGACAATTAAAGATAGATTTATTTCACAATATTTACATTTCAATTGAAACTGTCTTTCTGATAGACTCAAGAATCTCCTGTTAGTAATCACACTGATCTATTTTAAAGGTCTAAAACACAAAATGAAACAAAATTACATAAAATTAATGCCTGATTTTTGAGAAAAAGTTGGAGTGCCAAATTCCAGAGTTGAAGGAAAACTTTGCAAGAAAGACAAAGGAGAATTCAAAATAAAGGGCTTTTGAGAAAAGATTCAGAGTTAAGATAAAAAGAAGAAGCCTGGGTCTTTTTATGTCACCTCTCAGTGAACCCAACTGGGTTCCTGGATCTTTGGTTTCTCTCGACAGGAAAATCTCTGCACAGCATCTGTCCAACCTGACCTCCAGGTCGTCTCTACAGGGAGGCATCTGTCACAGACCCTGAGTGTTCGATGGTTTCTTTTGTTGGAATCTGAATCGAACAGTTAAAGGGGGGAGGGCGGGGGGGGGGCAATCTCTCAGGATAAGCTGCGTTTTACCTCCAGCAAATAAACTGAAGCTGCTGAAACATTAAGGAGCATCAAGAGGAGAAACAAAAACAAAGAGTTAGGGTAAATAAAGATTTGCCACTGAATCTACCGGTCGATTAGATCCAAAATACAACTCAGGGAAGGCAAAACTTCTTTGATGCTTCTATGTGTTGCTCTATCTCTTTAGAAATTCACACTCTGACTCTCCTCTGAGTCAGCATGGAGAGCTCACTGGAGTCACAGCATCATGATGTCATCAGGTACTGGTCACCCCAGCAGCGAAAAGCCTCGGAAAGCATTTATGCATCACATTAGATGATGATAAAGAAAAACAGGCTCTTCTATCCAAAACTGTGGGGAGACAGTTCCAAAACAGTAAATATTATTTTACTGGGTGGAAGCAGTTTGAGCTCAAGGTCGACCGAGGTCTAAGTTAGCAGAAAAAGAACATTCACTCTAAAGAAGCAGTATTATGAAAAATCAACTTTTATTAGCTTTACATCATGTAATAATGTTATTATACATCCATGGAGTGTTTCCTCAATTCTTTCACGCATGTTTGAGAAATCCTTTCATCTCCCATGACAACATTCAGCTGTGCAAAATGCCTGGGTGGACCTTGCTCTGCCTTCAAAATGCAGCTCCTCCTCAGAGCTGCAGTTTCGCGCTTCTGCCTCACCGAGCAGCCTCAGGTCTACCCACTCAGGTCCTTCAGACTAGCCAGCAGCAATTAGCAAACACCTGGAGAACTCTGCATTATAAGAGCTACTTTTTACAGAACGATGGTATAAACATTGTTTGGATGACTTTCTGACTTTCTTAAAGAAACAGGCCCAATTTCAAGGCATTAAATTGTAAAGTCAATTTTTTAAGTCATAGTTGATATATGTGGCATTTTCATAACAACTGAAGCTAACGTACTTACTTGATACAGTGACACTGTGTGCCTGGAAAATACATAATACTGTCCCTTTAAGAAAACTATTTGACCTAATCTAAATGACTATCTTCTTGTCACTGAATGCCATCCTCGCAAAACAGGTGTGTTTTTAGCTTTGATTTAAAGGAACTTGTTGTTTCAGCTGTTTTGCAATTTTTTTGGAAGTTTGTTCCAGATTTGTTGTGCATATAAGCTGAATTCTGCTTTTCTATGCTCTGCTGCCTCCGAATGAAGCAGAGCAGACCAGAACCAGAAGACCTGAGAGGTCTGGAAGGTTGATACAACATCTTTAATGTATTTTGGGACTAAGCCGTTCAGTGATTTGTAAACTAACAGATGAATTTTAAAGCCTCTCTACATTCTTGGTGTTAGTGAGAACGCCAACATCAGTGTTCTTATGCACATGTATTTTCATAGACATGTATTGTACACCAGAGTGGAAATGGGCCATTTCAGTAGCATGTTTTTGCTGTGAGAAACTCTAGAACCAAATTGATCTGATCTGTGCACAGTTACAGCTGCCAGAGAACAAAATGACCAAAATCTATCTAGCCTTTGTAAATGATCCTCATTTCATTTAATGTCTGTTATCTAAACTCTAGTGGCTCCAATAAATCAGAGATCACCCTGAATGTGTGGCCCATTAGTGGAGTTGATGAGCCTTAGAGAGGCCAGTTGTGTCTGTGGGCACATCAGCAACACACTCGGTGCTCTAAGGCCGTCGTGTGTCGATCCAACCTGCAGGCGTTTTCATCTGTTTTGTGTTTGAGCGGTGGTGTCGGACTGGGCGAGCAAAGCATGAGAAGCAGCACTGGTGACAGATGATAGAGGCACTCAGTACACTGCTCATCTTTTTTGGCATGAGCCCTCAAGGACAATCCATACCAGAAACTCTCGTTTGAACACCCGACAAAGTTTGCAGGCTTTTTTGCATAATCTAAACTAACAGTTCTGGGAGATTGTCACGCTTAGAATTTTAGAATACCATTTTCTTACTAAAATGGTTTCCACAATCTGAGCTCCAGTCCCCATCTCTCATTAGGCCTATTGGCTGCCGATAAATTATTGGCTAGAGATGATTTAGTTGCTTTTAAAAGTTAATGACTCAAGTACTTCTTTCTAGAGAATGGTGTGACATTGCAGTGTTTCTCTGTCAGGGTGTGAGTGGACTGGTTGTCAGAGCAGAAATCCAGATAGCAACATGAAAGCAGAGCTGCACAGTGTGACTGGATGTGAAGAATGCACACAGCAGGAAAGACGGACCGCGACGAGCACCTATCGGGAGGATGCAAAGGAATGAGGCTGCCAGGAGACGAAATGCGTACAGACTTGATCATATACAGAGTGAAGGATTTCAGGAAATGTGAGGAATGGGAACAGAACTTTGCTTCTCAGTCACACTGTGGCAACACGTAGGGGAGTTGACAATCCGGTGAGCAGCGGGCGGCAGTGTGTGGGTATTTATACTGCAGAGGCTTGATGAATGAAGGCTCCCAGGTGTGCAGGCGGAAAAAGAGACACTAGAACATTATGGCTCTTATTTACTCACACACTGTCACACAGAAAACATGGGGGTGGATAAACAAGAGACCGATCTGACATGCAGGAAGAAGGAAATGAAGGCATGGGCCGCCTGGGATAGGTCTTCTCACACTTGCAGTACGTCAGGGGAATACTCCAGGTTAAATTTGTTTGGCACATGAAGCAGGTTGGGCTGCAGAGGGTACAACTGCTGCCTTGCATCAAAAAGGTCCTGCATGTCATTTGTGTGATCTCCATGTGCCTGTGGATTTTCTCTGGGTACTCTACTTTTTCCACAGCCCATAATTACGACATTTAGGTCAGTTGGTTTGACCTTATATAGTTTGTGTGCATTATTGTGTCTCTGTACTTGTGTTTCCATTACAAACGTGCAGAAAACTTTGTCTACTGTAAAACAAACACAATTTTGCAATTGCTGCATTTTCATAAAATAAGAAACATAATCAAAATCACATTGTTCACATGACAAGTCATTAAAAAAACATGCCACACCATCATCCTCCTTCCACTTCATTTCATCTTCTTTGTTTTTTCTGTCAGTAGTAACATCCGGTTATGGACTTGTTTGATGTAAAAAAAAATAAATAAAAAAAAAATTTCTATTTGAGTTTTTGAAATACTCTAATTCTGATATAGTCAACAAACCACTTCAGACTAGTGCAAAAAGTTTTATCAAAATTGTGAGTTGTGTTTCGATGAAGTGAATTTATTTTCATAATTCCAATTTACACAATCGTATGGTGAATGGAAAAGCAGCTTGTGTTGCCCTTTGTTCGACTGGTAGCCTGTCCAGGGTGTCCCTCCCTCCGAGCCAATGGCTGCTGGACATGGACAACCCTGCACAAATAAGAGGGTGTGGACAAGGATAGATAAAGATAAAAAAGATTGATCTTTTCCAAGATCTTCTTTAAGCAAAAAACATGTTATTTTTAGTTTATTTAAAAAAAATTTTAAAAAAAGATTAAGAGAACCTTAATTAGTGAGATCTTATTCTTTCTCTCTCTCTCCTTTTTTGTCCAACAGCTGTGACTGTATCTCCAAAGCTGCGACAGTTGGAGTTCAGCATTGGTAAGTTTCTAATCTTGCACAATGTTGTTTTTTTACATAACATACATTATGTGTACACATACTAGCAGGGGTGTCTAAAGTGCCGCCTTATGTTGCCTTGCGACACATGCTGATTGTGCTGAAGAAAGATTTTTACTGATAAATAAAACTCTTATAACAATGGAAAATGTTTCGTAGTACAACACCAAGAAGAATCTGGTTTTTAAAAACCACAGTTGTGTTTTTCTGATGCCATAGTAAGTCGGACCAAAAATATACTGTGACTTAACTCATACGAAACTAAGTGATACGAAAAAAATCACTTATATGCAATTCTTGTTGCAAAAGAACAGTTTATTGACCAACAAAATGGAAAACGATTGACAACGAGCAATTAGGAAGCAATATGCAATTTAATGAGGCACATTTGCAAGGCACTTTGTGCTCAATTTACAACAATTTGCAGATCTGTTTCCTATAAAAATACAGCTGCAGCATGTGGCAAATGATGGTAGCATTTTCATGAACTGTCTCTTGCATGTACCAAGTGGTAGTTTAGAAGTTGATTCAGGAGCATCAACATGAAAATGTTAGTGTGCAGTTGCTTTGGTGGTTTTGTGGCTATGTATGGAAGAGTCATCGCAGGAATGTAGTTCTGTTGTATAAAGACAGATTGGAGTGGATGAGGCCTGAGATCTTAGCATTGCCATTGTTCTGGCTCTAAAGGAGTTATTCTTAATTTGCTGTGATCCAGCGGGACCTGAAGAACGTCGAGCAACCCTGAACTTGTGTCAACGAGTCCTATAAGGCTCACAAGTTGGAGTGTTTTTGTTTTTAAAATTACTTGTTTGTTTTATCAACTTTATCTCAAAGCTTCAGTTGCTTGTCTCTCTGGAAAAACTATAAAATGCATTACAGAGCATTTTGTTTTCGAAGCCCCTGCTATCTAAGGAGGGAATCTTATGCATGTGTTTGAGTTTTTTCCAGTTCTTATTAAAACTCTGGGCTCGTATTTGTGAAAGAGCTGCAGCTGTCCCATATTCCATGGGGGTGAAAAATTAGTATAATGGGTCTTAATTGTTTTCACTTTGTGTGTGTGTGGTGTGGGAGTGGCAGCAAACCTCCTCAGTAACATCACAGCCAATTAACATTTAATGAGATAACTGTAGGAAAGCACGTTTTTTACTGGAACAATGCTTTGCTGCGATGGTGATGATTAAAAAGGAACTGTTCCACTTTTGCATATAAATTTCAGCTTATTTGTCATAAAAAATAAAAAAAACATTCTGTTTTTATAATTGAAATTATACCATTATTATCAAATCGTTCTTTTTATTTTTACCTTTACTTTAATCAGTCTCTTTCTTTGCTTTTAACCATTTTCTGCTTGAGTCCCATTTGTAGTGTAGCATAAAACTGAACGGGTTGGCTGTCCATTTTAAAACAGATACAAAGTTGAAATAATGCGAATTTATCTAGTGATACATCTTCAAACTGCCTATGTGTAAGTTAACGTCATTTAAGCCAAAACCTTTGAAAATAAATACAGATTTAAATAAATGTGACATTCTGCACATTTTACTTGTTTGTGAAATGTTCTGCTTCTAATAATTACAGATTTGTCAAGCAGAATGCCTAAAATAACTCTTAAGGAACGAACTTGATTGAAGTTGAATCCATTCACACGTCTTTGGTTCAAGGAAAAGCTTCAATCAAAAAAAAGGTTTGAAGAAACAGTTTTTTTGAAGAACAGTCTTTAGGCCATTAAAAGATGTTTAAAACATCTAAGACTTGGTGATTTAATAAAACATGTTTTTCTTAATACAACACAGTTGTGTCTAAAAAAATGTGTAGAAAAATTGTTTTTGACAATGACAACGTTTTTTAAGTCATACTGGTATTTGCACTGAGAAAAAAACTCTCAACTTGAAATCTTTCACTTTTTTTGAGGTTGCAAACTCAAAAAACAGTTACACAAAAGTATTTCACTCTAAAGATGGCAACCTGAAGTGTGAAATAAACTTCAGTGGAGTTTGAAAACAAAATATGTGTATAAGTTTATGTCTGGTTGAATGACAGTTGATTTTTTTTTTTCTTTTTTGGGGGGGATTTTATTGTAATCCATAGGGGGCCCAGAAAATCTTTGGGAACCACTGGTGTGGTGTGTGCTTTTGATTTTCTGTTTTCTTACCCTTCTTCCGTAAAGGGCAGATTGTGGAAGGCTCAAAAAGATGAATAAAAGTTAATGGTTGTAACATAAGAAGATGTGAAAAATCATTTTGCACATCACTGCAATTTGAAACACTTCTAGTAGTTTTTTTTTTTATTTATGCCATCAGTATTTCTACTTTTCAGAGCAAGATTTAATTATGTACCAAAGTACCTCTGTCAGATAACTGCTGAATTTTTAAGATGAGAAATGCATAAAGATCAGAATATATTTGAATCAAGGAATGGCTGCATTTAAAAAAAAAAAAAAAATGTTGTTTTCTAACGCAACCTTTCTGTTCTCAAAGGAGTTGAAATACTCATTGGATTTTCTATCATTTCATTTAGTTACATCATCTGAAAATGTCAAAGACAAGCTGCTGTGGAAGAAGCTCAGATTTTTCCGAGTGAGGTTTCTTTTATGTTATGACCAGTAAATTCTGGTCTTAACTGCAGTCGATAATTCTCTCACCGTCTTCACTTTAATGAAAGTAAAGAGCTTGCTTCCCAGCTGATGACTAGTCAGAGCAAAGTAAAGACAGAGAAAGGCTCATATTAAAACAAATGTACATTAAAAATGACAGGTGTTACAAATGTTGGCAGTAGGGTTTAATTATTTATGTAGGAGTCCATAGTTTTTACGTATAAGCGGGTTTTCTTGCACAATGTGTGACAGTGAATAAACAGACTGTAGTAAGTGTAAAGGAACTAATGTATATGAATTACAACAGATTTGGCTTGAAGTGTTAGTTTGTTGTTTTTTTATCAGATAAGACTGGTGTAAGTTTTAAGAAAAAAAAAATATGCAGCATTACCTTCACATGCAACTGATATTGTAACCTACATAATTAGATCTCCAACGAGCAAATTATGAAAAATGACTGTTGAAGCTGAAAGACTGCAAAACTATATCTCTCACATGGGTTAAAAAAACTAATTAAAAACCATAATTGTTTGAACAGCTACTCATGTGAAGGTTTGAGTGAAGCATTTCCATATACGTCTATAATCCTCACCAGTCAAAACAAACAGAAGTTATGCACTGATATGTCTATTTTTTATTTTAGTTTTTCCCAGCTATAGCTGGGGCATCTTTAGTGTTTCGTCACTTCTGCTTGGTGATCAAATTCAGCAAAAGCTAAAGATTTACATCAGCAAAGTCTTTGTTCTTTTCCGATTAATGATCCTGGTACTTTTTAGCAGTGACCAAAACATTTTTTTGTTGTTGCTGTTGTTGTTTTTGTCTTTCCATCCAGGTCATTTAAAATTACCCACCCTTGAAATTATACAAGGTAAAGTTCATTCAAATCATTAATACATTATTGTGACAAATTACATAAAAATTTTTTATTAGATATTAAAAGCATCAAACGCACATAGCTTTGATTTCTGAAAAACAAAACAAAAAAAAAGAAAGAAAGCCTTTATACAAACTTTTCCTTTACATGGTTTACAAATCCTTTCATCTTTGTCCAATATTTTCAATATTAGAGTAAGAAGAATTTGATTTTTGTGGCCCAAGTCTTGCCATAGATTGTTAATAGATTAAGGTCTGTACTTTGACTGGGCCAGTCTAATACTTGACCAATACTTTCAGCTTTTGATGTGGTTTGGTTTTCTTGTGGAAAACAACATAGTGATCTGATTGGAGCTCATGTTTGATGTTTCTCCTGCATGGCTTGTTGCAAACTGCAGTGACTTCTTACATGCTTCCACAAAAGTCAGATCTGTTGGCTGATTGACTAGATGTCCTGTTGACAATTTTTCTCACCTTATCCGTGGATCTCTGGATTTCCTCCCTTGGATCACTTGACCGGTTCTGTGATTTATTTTCTCCTTGCTCTGTGAATTTAAGTGGTAGGTTTTGTTTTTCTAGGTTTGCATTTGTGCCAAACTCTTTCCATCTGTAGATGATGAATTGGGAAAGATGCTGCTTCAGATTCTAAGGTTGGACTATTGCTTATAAATCTAATTCTGCTTTAATTGTAATTGCCACAACTTCCTGTTTTTTTCCGTTAGTGTTGCTCATGACTAATATTCTGCAACAGACTTGTGAGTCCTTCACAGAACACCTGGGTTTATAGGGAGATTAAATCAAGCACAGGTGGACTAATTAGGTGAATCCAGCAGCTTGCACTGTAATTTATTAGCAGTATCAGATTTCAGGAGTCTAGATAAAAATGTTTCTCAAATAACAAGAATTTCTTTTTCAATATTTTCAACACAATAATTTTTACTTCACTTAAGAAATTATGTATTACTTTTTGTTTGTCTCTCCCGAACCGTCCCGACACACAAATGTAGGAAAATGTAAATTTTATTAAACTCTGTTATAAATGGCATTTTCCCCAGACTCTTAGACAAAAGGGTGTGCAGATCAGAGCAGTGGCACATTAGAGGATAATGTTGTTGAATCGATTTGGGTGATGAATTCTTATCATCAGACATGAATCATTCTGGAGATGAGCATGTATTTGTCTCATGCGGTAACCCCCGTGCTCCCCTCTGCCATTACACTGAATTCAGATTCCTTCTGGAGGTCACAGAAGCCTCCTGCATTAAAACCCATTGCTTAAAAATTCATCTTGAAAGACGTCAACGTATTCCAATCAGTCAGAATAAATACACTGCAGTAATTGAAGTGTCCAAGGATGGGCAAACATTATTACTCAAATTGAACAATTGTTGTGGTAATTTGGGAATCAGTTCCGATTTACTTTGGCAGTTTGAGTAACTTGACTGAAATTGCCAGTCTGACATTGTTGAATTAATTTTCACCTAAGCTAAGGAAGGCAATTCAGTAGTAATCAACAGAAGGATCTGCAAATGTAATTTTCTTGAAGCCACTCCAAATTTGTTCACTCCTTTTTTTTCTTGCTCTCCAATCCATTATTTGAGTCTGTGACATTTTAATGAGCCATATTCCTCCTCCCTCCATCCATGTTTCTCCCTCATTACCTCCACTCTCCCCCCTCCATTTAGACTTCCTTCCTAAATCTCTAAATGTTTCTCTAGGGGACTCTCTTGTCCTGTCTCGTCACTCTCTCCATTTCCTTTTCCTGCCTCCCCCACCTACAGTAATAAAGATTCTTAGTGCAGAGGTTTCATCGAAACGTCACATTCCTTTGAAAAAGTCATTATTGTGGTGTTTAAAGGGGAACCGCTGCCAGTTTCAGTCTTTAAATCAGCACCCCGATACTAAAACACAATGTTGATCACTGTATGTTTAACTTATTATACCAATGCTGTTATGAAACTCATAGGAGACTCACAGTGCAGGTGAGGAGTGGGGATTAGCTCATTATCAGAATAAATATGGTGCTTTATTAAGTCCAGAGGACCCAGCTTCATCTAAATATCAGCAGCTAGGTGGCTGGAACTGGGACTCTTGAAAGAAGCTGGTTTTGGAATGGACATATTAATCATCTGGAATCAATCAATCAATCAAATTTTATTTGTATAGCACATTTCAGCAGCAAGGCATTTCAAAGTGCTTTACATCATACAAACA
>CAEGAD010046991.1:0-55477 GCA_903067055.1 Poeciliopsis paucimaculata | reverse complement strand
CTCTGCATCTATTCGGGAAAGGGAGGGGCGGAGTTTGGCAATGTTCTTGAGTTGAAAAAAGGAAACCTTGCAGAGGTGCCGAATGTGGGTATCAAATGTGAGATTGGAGTCCAGTCTGACTCCGAGGTTTGTAACAGAAGAGGAGAGGGGGATGTCGTAACCAAAAATGTGGATGCTGTCACATGTCTGCTCATGTTTGCAACACTTTCACACGAGTTGTGTCAACAAATAATTCCGTCAACACTTCCTTCCCCCTGTCTGGAAACACGCGTCATGATCAGGTCTTCAACCTGTGCTGTCTTGCAGTGATCGCTGCGGTGAAAACCCGAACCAGAAGGTAATCCACGGGGTCATCAACTCTTTTGTTCATGTTGAACAGTACAAGAAGAAGTTTCCGCTAAAGGTGAGCCGACACGCAAACACCTGTTCTCCCAGTCTGCACTGTACTCAAGCTTTTTTTTGTTGTTGTTTTTATTCTTTATATGTGTATGGTGCCATTAAAAGACACAAGGGTCAAAATCCAGAGCTAAACATGCGAAGTCTGCTAAATTGCTTCCACAGCAACAAAAATAACCCCGAACATGCCAAAATTTTACTGCTAGGTTTGGCTGTGAACACGGAATTCACAACAGATGTTGGTAACAATCCAAGAAATGTATACATAAATTAGAACTGGAACTATTCCATAAAATACATCCAGATTTAAGCTTCCAGTTTAATTCCTGTACTTGGGATAATCATTTTGCTAAAACATTTATCTTATCTTATCTCGTCATCCTTTTGTCAATTATTTGACGTTTTAGTATTTGTGTTTTTTTTTTTTTATTTCTGTGTTGCAGTTTTATCAAGAAATCTTTGAAGGGCCTTTTCTGATAAAAACAGGAGAGTATTACAAACAGGAAGCCTCCAATCTTCTCCAGGAATCCAACTGCTCACAGTATATGGAGAAGGTGAGTCGCGCAGGGGAGGCGTTCATTGGTCGAGTTTGAGTTCACACAATTTCTTAATGTTCAACCAGGCTGTTTGTAATCTTGAGTCTGTGCTCAAACATTAAGCCACTATCACAGATCTGATATTGCGTTGACCTCTGGCTTTAATTCTGTTCCCTTGATCCTCAGTCCTATTTCTTAGCAAGGTGATCCTTTTAGTGGATGACAGTATCGCAACTAACGAGTATTGTAGTAATCAATCACTCTGACATTTAATCGGCTAGGAAAAGCTGGCGCATTCTACAAATTTTTCATTTAATCAGCATTTTTATAGAATATTAAAAATACATTAAAAGAATGAGCAGAAACTAAGCATTCTACTGACTAAAATGTAACAACATAGCATTCCTTTCCTGAATTTTAACCATGTGAAGCTTAAATGATGTCACTTGGGGAGTTTTGGGTAAAACATATTTATATACAAAGGTGTATTTATCTCAAATGCAAATGTGTATGTATTTTGTACAATTTTACCGCTCTGGATATGTTGCTCTTTCAGCAATTGGCCTTTTCTTTTTTTAGTCTGTATACTCCAGTCAACGATTAATTGATTACTAAATTAGTTGACAATTACTTCAACAGTTGATTAATCACAATTAATACGATTAATCATTTCAACCTTCCTGTGCAATCAGTCAGTGGGGAGTAAAGCCAACATTTCATGTAGTGACTTCCTTTCTGGACAAGCTCAGGAACAACCCTTCTTTCTCTATATTTTGTGGCATGATGGGAAAACCTTTTGCATGTCTCTGCTTCGCTCTCGTCTCGTAGGTCCTGGGCCGATTGAAAGACGAAGAAGTCCGATGTCGAAAGTACCTGCATCCCAGTTCCTACGCCAAAGTCATTCATGAATGCCAGCAGAGGATGGTGGCCGATCACCTGCAGTTCCTACACGGGGAGTGCCAGAACATCATCAGGCAAGAGAAGAGAGACGGTCAGTACGCTTTGTGCTTATTCTTTCTTTTTTTTATTTTTTTATGTCCTGACGTCGTTCGCACGCCGCATCCTCAGCTAACAGCGACCGGCGAAATGGTTTGTTCCATTCAGACATGGCCAACATGTACACCCTGTTGCGGGCCGTGTCAAACGGGTTGCCTCACATGATCCAGGAGCTGCAGGTCCACATCCACAACGAGGGCATCAGAGGCACCAGTAATCTCTCTCAGGAAAATGTTAGTACCGCTCCACACATTATGTTTTGTTTTTTTTTTCCATTGGACTTTCAAAGTGCCTTGCAAAAATTTGCTTTGTGTTTTTGATTTTTAGCCTTTTAACGGGAACTATTTCTGCTCCGTCTGCCTTTAGATGCCGACCCTTTTTGTGGAGTCCGTGCTTGAGGTTCACAGTAAATTCGTTCAGCTCATTAACACAGTCCTCAATGGAGATCAACACTTCATGAGCGCACTCGATAAGGTACAAACCACAAATAGCTGTTTCCTCATTGCAGAGTGGTCTTCTAGTAGTTTTTTTTGCCTTGGTTATAATTTCCTTTCTATCAATTTAATCTCTCTTGCCGTCTCTCTCTCTTGCAGGCTTTGACGTCTGTGGTGAACTTTAGGGAGCCGAAGTCCATCTGCAAAGCCCCAGAACTTGTGAGTACACACACACACACACACACAGGAACTCTCATGTCGAGTTGTACGCACAGAGCCTTGACCGAGTCACCCCCTTCCTTCTGCTATCTCTGTCCAGCTGGCAAAATACTGCGACAATCTGCTGAAGAAATCTGCAAAGGGGATGACGGAAAACGAGGTGGAGGACAAGCTGACCAGTTTCATCACAGTGTTCAAGTACATAGACGACAAAGACATCTTTCAAAAGGTACAGGAAGCTTTTTGTGCTACAATATACCCAAATGTGACTCAGTTTGAAGCTTTAAATAGATCCAAAACTCATCACATCTGTTTTTTTTTTGTTTTTTTTAGTTTTATGCCAGAATGTTAGCAAAGCGGTTAATACACGGTTTATCATTGTCAATGGATTCAGAAGAAGCTATGATCAACAAACTAAAGGTAAATAAACAGCATATTTCTTGAGTGTTTAAACAAACAGTTTCATTATTTTTCTTCACAAGAGACTCTTGCGTAATGTGTCAATAGAGGTCACTGTAATTATGTGCATTATTTTATTATAATGACCTATGTCCTCGTTCTGTCCACTTTGCAGCAGGCTTGTGGCTACGAGTTCACCAGCAAACTTCACAGAATGTACACGGACATGAGCGTGAGCGCCGACCTCAACAACAAGTTCAACAATTTTATCAAGACGCAGGAGACAGTGGTGGACCTGGGGATCAGTTTCCAGATCTACGTATTACAGGTCTGCTGTGGGGAAGCCGAAAACGGCCGGTTGAAAAGATGCCAGAAATATCTGTTTGTCTGACACTTTTGGCATATCGTCCGTTTTTTTGCAGGCTGGCGCTTGGCCTCTCACACATGTCCCCTCGTCGACGTTCGCCATCCCTCAAGAACTAGAGAAAAGCGTTCAGATGGTGAGCGGAGCTGCTGAGATATTGTACTTGTAGAGAAAGAAGCGCCTTCTGATCATCTCTGTCCATTTTCGCCGTTTTGCAGTTTGAATTGTTCTATAATCAGCACTTCAGTGGGAGGAAGTTGACTTGGCTGCACTATCTCTGCACAGGTAACACAAAACAAAGGCAGATTTAGTAAGATGATTCATCATGTTCTGGTTAAACTTAGAGAAAAAGACATTATAAATAATGTTCAATCTTTTTTAAAGCTCTTGTCGCAGAGTGCCTACACATCTTTAAATTAAGGCCTTAAATTAATTTTAAAAAAGTAAGCTAGTCTTTGAGACATCAATCACAAGTTTTAAACTTTGCTTTGCCTGGATTATTTAATCTCATATATTCAATGTATTTTTTTTTTCCTGTGGGACTTTGTTGTCAGGTAAAAGTTTGAGTCGCACTCAAGACAGTTGAAGCTACTTCTAAGTTTGCTAACATACCCTTTGCATGCTAGCTAGCTTTTTTTGTACTTATGATGGGCAAGTGCAAATTTCTTACCAGTTAGCTAGATGGAGTTTGCACATTTCTGCACAGGTTTTAAATATCATTCATGACATTCCCTAAAAATCTTAAATTTAAGTTTAGACTTGCAGAAACTCTTTGCAGCTTTAGCCGAACATTTCACAATAATCTTGTGCAAACATAATTGGACCCTATTTAAAAGTAATGCGACGAGAGTTTCTGAACTTTGACGTTATGCTTGTTACCCCTTCTCGCAGGAGAAGTAAAAATGAACTTCCTGTCCAAACCCTATGTTGCCATGGTAACCACATACCAGATGGCTGTGCTTCTGGCCTTCAACAACAGCCAGACAGTAACGTACAAGGAGCTGCAGGACGGCACCCAGATGAACGAGAAGGAGCTGCAGAAGACCATCAAGTCCCTGATGGACGTCAAGATGCTAAACCACGACTCGCAGAAGGTCTAACGCGAAACGATGTTTGGCTAAAGTTGCTTTTTACCCCTAGATTAGCGGTGAGGTACACTCAGGTTTTGGTTTCAGACTTTGAAAGTTGTGTACATTTTTCCCCTGTGCACAGGAGGAGATTGAAACAGAATCGACGTTTTCACTAAATATGAGTTTCACCAGTAAACGAACAAAGTTCAAGATTACGACGTCGATGCAGAAAGACACGCCGCAGGTAAGGCTACTGCTCGCCGCCAGCCTGCTGAGAAATAGTTGGAGCGATAACCAACTGAACCGCTGCGTGTCTGTGACATTCAGGAGATGGAGCAGACGAGGAGCGCCGTCGACGAGGACCGCAAAATGTATTTACAAGCTGCTATAGTGAGGATCATGAAGGCACGGAAGGTCCTCCGACACAACGCCCTCATCCAGGAGGTGAGTGGGTGGATAGGGTCAAGACCTTTTCAATTTGAACCGATAGGATTTATGAATATTAGCAGGGATAAAGGTTGAACGTATGTGCCACAAAACAAAGCGATCAGGAGCGATCTGGAATTGTTCACTCATTGTTGCAATAGCTCTATCAAACTAGTTCTGAATTGTGCTTTTCATTCGGTCTTTGTTTAGAGCTCTTTTGACTGAAGCCTGTTTGGGCAACTTTTCCCTCTGGTTTGGATGCTGTTTAGCTGGAAGGCTTTTATTTTTCCTCTTTTTTTTTTTTATTTTCGAATACTTGTTATGATGTGTGACTCCAGTCAGTCAGAGGCCACTTCAGATTTGTTGCGAGATTGACTGCTACTGGAGATCCTTCCTGCCCGCAGCATCATCATCTGCAACGACTGTTTTGACAATATTTGAGCGATATGAGTTACAACATTCAATTGTCATTTGGAATAACTTAATCATTTTTGAGTTGAATTAAATTTAGTTCTTATAAATTAAAAACATACTTGCCTAATTGAGTATAATTGATGAGTTGTCTCAACCTGATTTTTTAAAACAGTAAATGTAAAATGTGAATAAGCATACATTTTAATATATTTAAACATACATTTAAACATGGGGTCCATCTTTGTGTAATTTCATCTCATTATGAATCAGGGCTTCATCAAATAATTACTTTAGTAATCAATTATTCTGGCGATTAATTGAATAAACAAATTGGCAAATTCTACAAATTTTTCATTTAACCACTTAAACCTTTTTTGCACAGTGTTAAAGATACATGTAAAAAAATACAAATAAATAAATCCTTTTTAAAATAAGAAAATAAACATTTTCTTGCCTAAAATGCAATAGCTTAGCATTTCTTTAGCTTTAGGATGAAGCTAAAAGCAGTTCAGATTGAGGAGTTTTGGATAAAACATATATACACACAAATGTGTTATCATAAATGCAAAATGTACGTATTGCACACTTTTGACTTCATTACTACTTTGGGTATTTTGTTGTTTCAACAGTTGACTTTTTTTCTTTTTCTTTTTTAGTTTGTATACACCAGTCAACGATTAATCAATTACTAGATTAGTAATCAATTTGTGGTGA
This sequence comes from Poeciliopsis paucimaculata, assembly GCA_903067055.1. Lineage (NCBI taxonomy): Eukaryota > Metazoa > Chordata > Actinopteri > Cyprinodontiformes > Poeciliidae > Poeciliopsis > Poeciliopsis paucimaculata. The sequence continues at coordinate 49,509 of CAEGAD010046991.1, read as the reverse complement.
TTAATCTGATTTAATCATCTCATTCTTGGTATAAATCCAGCTGTTCTCTGAAGGTCTTGGAGGTTTGTTATCGAATATTAGGGAACAAAGAGCAACACAAAGACCAAGAAACACAGGGAAAACAGTAACAGTCTAAAAATCACCCCATGCCTTGTTTTTTTTGGGTTTTTTTATTTGTTTAATTTATTTATTTATTTTTTTTTTGGAAACGTGTTTAGGTAATCAATCAGTCCAAAGCCAGGTTCAACCCCAGTATCAGCATGATCAAGAAGTGCATCGAGGTGCTCATCGACAAGCAGTACATCGAGCGGAGCCAGACGTCGGCCGACGAGTACAGCTACGTCGCATAGGCCCCGTGAGCCAACCACGAAGGGAGCATCTCCACACAGAGACTCACCTATGAGACAGGTTTCAAAATTATGAACAAAAACCACAACAACAGACTCATTCATCTTTTAGAATTTTGAACTGCAGGCTGTCTGCGACGATCAAAAGCAGGACTTTGTGCCTCCATCTACGGAAAAAATTTTAAAATTAAAAAAAAAAAGACTGATGACATCATGTCAGCGCCAGACAGCCAGCTCACACCACCACTCTGATAGGCCCCTCTCCTCCCCCTGCCCATTCGAACCTCTCCCACTTTCTGGTTTTTAAACTGTTTACAGCATCACCAGTGCCACGCACCTGTGCGTCCAACGTCAAAAAGAACATGCCTCTCTAGCTGTTGGAAAAGAAAGATCAGACGAGCCTATTTGTTGAAAGAGTACAGAGGGGGGGGGGGAGAAGACATATTGATGGCTACATATTAAACATGCTTTCTTTTCTCACGTTTGCAGTTGTGTGTGTGTTTTTTTTGTTTTTTTTTTCCTCTTTCTTTGTTAAATGTACTGAACTTAGGGGAAAAAAATATTGTAATAAAACTGGTATACTGACTATTGTTATCTTTCACATGTAAAGAGAAATGAGTGACAAACATGATCTTGCTGCTTGTCAAATAAACAAATAAATAAAAACACTGAAAGCTTTCATGTAAATACCTGTGATATGTCCATTAGTTCTCACAGAATGTGCCTGACGAGTCTATGCTGCTGTGCTAAAATTAAATTCTTTCCTAGTTTTTTGTTCGAATGTAGTTGAGTTTGTTCATCCTTTTGCTATTGGCTGGTGTGTATCTGATTTACCTTACCTTTATAACGAGCCTCTTTCCGTTTTCATTCTGACTTATAAAAGGCTCCAAATAGTATACTGCCACCTACTGGACAGCTAATATAGGTTTAACATGCTGCCCGTTCATCCTTACACACTTATAGTGACAAACAAACATAAATTAAGCTCGGAAGTACGAGTGTAATTAGTTTTTAAATAACAATTTTATGTTGTGAAGTATTTACCGTAATAAGGGAGAGCTTTTTACTACATATTTGAAAAATGTCGCCATGCTGGTTTAGCGGCACTATTTGTATCAGTGTTAAAATAATTTAAAAATAATAAAATAAATCAACTAAATTACTTACATTTTAGAATGATAGAAGAAAAAACTTTTAATTCATGTTTGTCATTCATATATTAAGTCAGAAATCATAACCCGAGTGGATTTTAAATACTCTTTGACAAGTACATTAACAAAAACATATCTTTTACGCACTTTGTCGTCTCGCGCTGAGTGCGCGTGAGCGTGTGAAAAGAGGAAACCTATAAGAGGCAGCTGTCCTTGGTGCTGACGTAAGCTTAAAGAGAAATGAAATATCAAGCCCCCTGTCCAGGACTGATTTTCTTCGGAAATTGTTCGTCTTTGAAGGGGATATCACGGTTAAATCACGCGGTATGAATCCGATTTTCAAAGAAATTGACATTGAAGGGATCTGTTCTCCGGTCGTATCATCCTCTTCTGGGCGGACAGGCGGGGAAGGCCTCGTGGCGCAACGGTAGCGCGTCTGACTCCAGATCAGAAGGTTGCGTGTTCAAATCACGTCGGGGTCAAAACTTTTCTCCTCTCCAAACAGGCCACATTGAAATTCATACGTTAATGGATGATGCCATTATAAAATATGCATAGTCAGATGCTATAACAAATGAGTCACTTGGATACTTGCTTTTCCATCCACATGCTCCTCTGGTTGATAATTAGCAGCAACCAGGCTGCTAATCACGTGGAAGAAGGTGGAATGAGACCCAAATTTGTGGTTGTATTATAGCGAAACGTGAAATACTCCTTCAATACACTGTAAATGTCTGTTTATTCCACAACAAGTATGTGGAACGGCATCTGGTTGCATTTGTTTACCCATAAAACTTGAGGGCCGAAACAGCAACATCAACTCTCAACGTTCACCCTGTGCAACATGCGCCCCGAAAACCACAAACAAGGCAGTTAAGGATCTTTTTTTCCAAAACTGTCATAATTGTAAATAAGAGCAAACCTCATGTCAAAACTGTATAAACAAGACAAGACGTGTCACAATTAAAAGCAACAGCCAAAATTACTTGTTTGTTTTTGGGCTTAACGTGCTCCCGCCTCATTGCACGCTGAACGTTTTGGTGTCTTACTCAGGATTGTGGATTAACATTGCCTTGAGCTAATGATTTTTAATTATTTTTTCCTACAGTCGAAGTCCTGTAGCAGCAGCTCGTAGTGGAGCTGCTGTGCAAGCCTCAGCGTGTGTCAGGCCCTTCATTAAAGCAATGTCAAACATTGCCGAGTGTGTGTGTGGTTTTTTTTTCAGGTTTTAAATCGTACAATCAAGCAAGGCACCTAGCCAACATAACATTCCCTCCCGAATGTTCTTGTACAGACTCAGCTGCTTCGTTCTGATGAGCAACTGTATCAAGATGAGGAAAAAAACCCCAAAAACAAACACTTAAGCAATTGTCTTTTAGTTCATATTTAATTAATTTCACACTTATTCGACAGAAGCGTTAATGTCAGTTAATGCAATATTTTTAGTTTTATGTTTGCAGTAAAATCTTGAAATATAGCCTATATATATATAATTTTCTGATCTATCAGATAAAATTAATTTTAAAAAAATACAATGAATTTTGCAACTTGAGAAAATACGAATGGGCCCACTTGGTCTGCATGCCTTCGGGAGGTACTGTGGTTTCCCCTAAACTCAAGACACGTATTGCCAAAGAGAGTTGCTGTCACCTCACGTTTATTTGTGTAGCACATTTCGGCAACGAGGCAGTTGTATGATCTTCTACATCGTAAAAACATCATAAAGTTACTAATTACACAACAAACAATAAAATGTTACATTTTGTCCGACGCCATCATTGAAATGATCAAGCAAATACACATGAGATATGTCGATCAATGTTCCACTTATCAACGACGGCAGATCCAAACAGATGGGGTTTTAGCCTTGATTTGAATAAACTCAGTGTTTTGGCTGTTTTGCAGTTTTCTGGAAGTTTGCTCCAGATTTGTGGTGCTTCGCAAGATTCCAGCCTTGCTCCTCCGTAAACACAGCAAATTCTGCCTTTAATCTGCCGACAACATGAGTTCTCGCAGCATCCGAAGTTCGGTTGCAACAAACCGAACTTTGTTGCTCTTTGGTATTTTCTTGTCAGATCCCCTTTAGTTTTGTACGTGCGTGTTTAAGTTCACTCATAGAAGATTACCTTCCATCAAATGAACCACAAGGACTTCTTAAACACTCAAGGTTATTGTCAGCACCTTGGATGCCTTTGGTAGAAAACGCTACTTGAATCCGCAGAGGGAACGTCAATGAACTATTGCTTTTTTCTTTTTTTTTTTAGTGAGTCAGTATCAAAGCGGTCTTTGTAAGTAATGACACCTCATAGTGTGACGTAAGCATGTCATGACATTAGGACGTACTATGAACGCCCGTTCTTCAGACCGTGTTCCAGCACGCAGGGTAAAACACCTCCATGACAGTCAGAACGCACACAGAGACAGACATTCGGTGTTTACGTCGTCTCCTTTGTGTTGCCAGTCTGCTTTCCATGCAGGGCATGTCTGGAAATGTAGAAACGAAGAAGGTGTGTTTCCCACACTTCAGTAAACGGGGGGGCGTGTAAGTGGAAAAAAATAAATAGAAACACACTTTCAGTATAATGAACACTCGCACTTTTTTGACATTTTTATCACAAAAACCAGAGCAGGGCTCTATAACTACCAATCTTCAATTCTCTCTCAAAGATTTATTTTTTTTTATTTTTTTGTTGTTGCTAGTTTTAGTTATTCCCAAAGGTAGACTTCTTCATTTCATTTTCATTTCTCTGAAAACAAGTTTGTTGGTATAGTTCTCACTTTAATAAAAATATTACTAGTTTTTTGTTATCAATGTGCTAAAATCTTGGGTGGCTGTTTTAAAGAAAAAAAATTGTTCCAACCTAAGAACTGAGTTTGCAAATTAGCATGTGGCCAGAAAACCTTGGTACAAAAACAAAGATTGCTTGTTTTTATCATTTCGCATTGATTACTGTGATTAAATAAACTTCAATTGAAAATTACATTAAGATGTTACTATTGACAGTTTAACACTGTAACCTGTAACATGCAATTAAAAGAGTATAAGACAAGCAGCACAGTACTAGTTCTTTCTTTTTTTTCTTTTCTTTTTTTTTATCATTGTAGAAGCTTCTCTTTTTATGCATTCTTGAGAATGCTTAACATTTTGTTGTTTTAAAGATCCAGATCCAGATTTATTTATTTATTTATTACAGAAATTTGTGCCATTACGTAAACTGTCAAATTTTAACTCTAAGTGATATTCATTCTCTACTGATGGTGAAAAAAAAAAAAACGTGCACATATTTAAGATGGTGTTTTCACACTGAATATTTTGCTCCCAGCCACCACTAGGTGGGGTTAGTTACATAAAAGTCATAGCAGGTGTGTTGTTGCTGTACGTCATCGTCAAGATGCAGGAAGAAATAACCTGTGGAAACAGCTCAGCTCAGCTTCTCGTGCATTTCCTGTCAAATTTAAAAGCTTCACAGAACTCATAGCGTTTGCAAGCGAGCATGCCACAGAACACTGTTTCCTCCAGAGTCAGGTGTATCGCCATACATGCAGTTGAGGCAGAAAATGTTAGATTACACCACTGCAGGCTGAACCCTGGCCCCTACAAACAGAAGAAATAAGGAAGTCGTGGAGCATGGACTAAAGTTATTATTGCAATAAACAAAGACATCTGACACCAGGCAAACACTGGGCCCCAGCTTAGAAACTTTAGCCCATGTGACACCCTGATGCTTGTGCTAACACTGCACGGTTTTGGACCTGGTTTGTCCACGCTGAGCCGACGTTCATGTTCATTCATTTGGACTACGTTGGATCATAAAGAGTCAGAGCTGCAGGGAGCGAGGGAAGCTCCACACAAAGGTTTCAGTTTTTCTCTGTAAACTGGGTCATACATTTTATCTATCCCTTGGCATAGTCCTTATCCAGCTATGCAGGTCAATAATTCATATACAGTATAATTCCTCCTATTTGTACATGCTCTGATCCACCATTACAAGTGCAGATAAGACTCTCTTAAGTCTTTTTTGTTTGTTAAAATTGCTTTTTATGCAGGAGGTCGAGTGGAGTTTATTGTAGGCGTTTCGTCTGTATTTAACATAGAAATGGCTTCACCTTAGCAAACATATTGTCATGTTTTGCCTTTTTTTTAATTTTTTTTTTAATGGGGACCAAAGTGAAAATAAAATGTTCAACTATATCCCTTCAAATCATATTTGCAGTTCTTTGCAAACGTATCACACCCCTTTGTCCTTTTACATTTTTCCACTTTACAACAACAAGGCAGCTAAATGTTTACACGTTGAATAGTAATGTATATTAAGGTATATTTGATCTGTGCACTATGAAAATAGGCAGTTGTAAACATTTTTTTTTTTAAATTTTATTTTGTGACAGACTCTAGTATTTGTGGATTTGAGCTGTTCGAAGGGGATTCAATGCACATCAATACACTGTGATCTAAACTATTTCATTGTTGCTTAGGGTTCTTGTCTTGTGAAAAAAATAAAAATCTCAAACCACTATACTTCCTCTAGAATGCTGCATATTTTTGGTATTAATCCAATACCAAATAAATACAGGGGTTGTATTGCCAATGTTTTTATTATGTTAGCTGATGTATCATCAAACTTTTGTCCTTAAGGTGTACAAAGTTCTTTAATGACATATTAATATGATCAACAGAAACGTCAAAAAAAAAAAAGAAAAGAAAACAGAAAAGAAAACAACAAACAAAGTATCAATCTTAACGCACTAATATCGTGAGTTGATATTGGTACCATATTGACTTGGTATCAATATTATCGTTATTTTGGATCGACCAGGCCACTTCTATTTCATCTCACCTGACCAGAATCCCTGCACTCACATTTTTATTTTTGCCCTCTTTGCGTGTCTTGAATTAAACTGAACTCAATTTCACTTATATTTGAAACTCAAGTCAGGTTAAGAAAAAAAAAAAAAAAAAAGTGTAGTCGTTGCAAAAATGAATTGCACCACGACAGATGTTTGCAAGAAATAAGACTCCGAAGTGCCTTACAGTTATAACACCAAACATTTTTGGTGTTATAACTGTAAAAACGACCCATTTCACTTTCAATCGTTAAAAAAACCCAAAAAAAACCCAACAGACTCCAAACTAAAAGTGGAAGTGTAAAAGTGGGATTTCATCGACGGGTGTCTCCTGCCTGCCCACAGCGCGCTCTGGCTGCTTTCTGCCGAGCACATTCTTCGTGCCTGCTCGAACATGTGGCTCTCACGCAGTGTCAGTTGTCAGCTGTTGCAGTGGGAGTTTTTTTTTTTTTCTTTTTTTTTTTTCTTGGGAAACTTAAAAGCAAGTGAAGTGAGTCAGTGAGCGCGGCACGAGGGAGGTACGCCACCCAGCCCCAGCCGCTGGGATCCTGCGCGTGGAGCTTCTGCCCGCTTGTCCTCTTGAGGACTCGGCAGCCCGGCGGAGAGCGGGTTCTTCTCTCTCTCTCTCTCTCTCTCTCTCGGGGATTTTACTTGTTTCACCTTCGCCCGTTTCCCACTCTCACACACGGGATGGTTGTCGTCGTCGTGCGGACGCGGCTTTTTCCTCTTTGGGATTAACCAGCAGCGGAGGAAGACATGAAAGTGACGGTGTGTTTCGGGAGGACGCGCGTGGTCGTTCCGTGCGGAGATGGGAACGTTAAAGTGCAAAGCCTCATCGAACAGGCAGCCATGAGGTATAAAAAGGCCATTGCAAAGGTAGGTCTCCCCCTCCTTCTTTTTTTCTTTCTTCCTAATTTCTTTTTTTTTTTACACGCGTACACACGCTCTCTCTCTCTCTCTCTCTCTCTCTCTCTCTCTCTCTCTCTCTCTCTCTCTCTCCCTGTCTGTCCTGCGTGGAAGTGATTTTGTAACGTCTGCTTTGCTTTACGAGTTCCTGGAGCTGTGCCCTGGATTCACAACGGGGAGCCTCAACATGGCGCTTTCTTTCTCTCTCTCTTTCTGCTTTTTCCCTCGGGAACGAATTGAGACCCCAGGGGGTCCCTCCTGGAGAACCTCCACTCCCAACCCAATTTAAAAAAAAAAAAAAAAAAAAGTATTTATTTATTTTTGACAAAACCAGCAATGACAGCTAAATGCCTCTAAAATAAATACTCAAACTTCTCCCCCATGAGAACTTTGAAGCAACAAAGTAAGAAAGAATTCAGAATGAGCAGGAATTTAAACTGGGTGGGGAAAAAAAAAAAAAAAAAAAAAGACCCGCGCTGTGTGGCTGCAGGTATTTGTGTGTAAATTACACAAGGAGGGTTGCTCAGGGGGATCAGGTGAATTAGGCAATAACTTCTTTCCTTATTGTCTGATCAGGAGCATCCAGCATCTGCCTGCTGCATAATCCACTCTGACATTCTCTCTTTGGGCTTACATGGTTTCGAAAAAAATTAAAAACAAGTTCAATGTGATCAAGTTTAGTGTGATAGCTTTGTTGTTTTCTTGTGGCTTCGCTCCAAACCCCAGCAAAAGACAAATAAAAGAATTCCTGCTTGGTACTGTTACCATGGTGTGTGACAGCACTTTGCCATTTGGTTCTATTATCATTGGAGTCACGTCAGAGGAGCAGTCTGGCTCTCTCAAATTTCCAATTAGGCATGTTCGAGATTCTTCCGGTATGATTACTTTGGCTTGGTTTAAGCAAAACTGACATGGTCTGATTTTCTTTATTTAAAACCGTTGCCCAACAACTCGTACTCTTTTCCTGGAGGTTTGAAAATCATCTCAGTAGGTTGGTGGCAGTGGAACTCGACAGGTAGGCCAAATTCCAAAACCATCTATCCATCCATCCATTTTCTTTCACCCTTGTCCCTAAATGGGGTCGGGAGTTGCTGGTGCCGATCTCCAGCTACGTCCCGGGCGAGAGGCCAAAACCATCTAATTATTTATTATTATTATTTGCTAAAGGTGAGATGGCTCTTTGCCCAAGTTGTGACTCTGTTATGGGGAGGCACAAGAGATCAAAAAGAAGTCATCACTAGTTGTGGGTATGGAAAAGACTGAGTTGTCCTGAGAGTCAGCTTTTCTCATGATGAGGTTTGTACCTGATTTGGACAGACCTTTATTGAAGTTTCCAGACGCCTGACTGAATTTGATCAGTATATAGCCACATTCACACATTAGGTCTTTGCATCTACAATTGTTTTGCTGAAATCCAATTTTTATTTTTTTAATGTTTTGCGTGGACAGTCATGCTATTAATTGCGGTAATTGTGACCACAGTAAAACTTCTCCATGAGCGGTTTTACTTTTGGCCGTAAGTACATTTAACAAAGGGTTATATGGCAAAGGTTAATAAATCTCAGGGGGTGGCAGAACTGCTGCTGTAAAGCCCGTGAGCTTTACAGTGAAACAGCAATTAATCTGATTGGTCATCCTGAGGAGCATTTCCTCCCTAGACGTACACCGGTAACCAGACGTCTCTCTCCTCTTCTTACCAGAGCGTCTCATGCCTTTCGTCACCTCAGCAGAATGCAGGCGACTCATCCATTGATCCATGCAGCCGTGCATTTGAAAAGATCTGGTGTAGTTTCCCCTTGGAAAATGCTTGGCTTTGCTTGTGTAAGACAAGGCCTTTCAGGTAACGCAAACGATATAATCTCTATTAGTTTCATAGATTTACAGCTGCTAGGGTCTTGCTCGTCATCTATCGAAGTGCAATGGATTTCTTTCGATGCAGGCTCCTCTGGCATCTTGTGATTTGAAAGTCTTGCTCAGTGTTTGCTATGGTTTGACACAATAAGCAGACCTTAGAGAAAGTGAAAAAAAGTGTCTTCCCCGGAGTGCAGGGTCTCAGATTTCAAACCCCTCTCTGAAGAGGTGCTTCTGAAAGACGTGACGGACTGTAAAAAGACTTCACATTGAATAGCAGTACATATTTTTAGTCTCAGATGTCTGATGTGTACTCCATTTGAATCCACTTACAATGCCTTGCAGAAGTTTTCACACCCGTTTTTTTTTCATTCTTTTTTTGCATTTGATTGTTTTTCGATCATAGACTTCAACGTATTTTATTGGGATATTCTGTGACAGATATACTATAACAGTTAGGTTGAAGGAAAATGATACCTTGTCTTCAAATGTCCTTAAAAATAAGATATGCATTTACATTCAGCTTCCTTTGCACTGCCACCAATTCAGTGCATCTATCCAATTTAAACTTAGCCACAAACCACGTAAGAGGACACTGCAGACACGTGCAAGAAAGATGCTCTGGTCAGATGAGAACACTGTTGAAGTTTTGGATGCAAAACTCCAGATGTGGTGGGAAAATACCACTGCACAGCGGTCTAAAAACACAATTTCCATGGTGAAACACGGAAGTGCTCTAGATCATGCTCTGTGGATGCTTATTTTTGAAAGAGGAGACGATGGGAAGACAGATAGAGGTAAATACAGGGCTGTCTTTGGAGAAAACCTGTTGGATGCTGACAAAGACTTCATGCCTAGTTCACACACAGGAAGATTTTTAATACCAATATTTGTCCAGAAATCTTAAGGATGTGCCGATTACTGGGACAGCTCTAAAGATCATTTTAAGCAATATTCCTGCCACGTGTGGAAAAACGTTGGGACCACTCCAATCTAAAATTGAACATGTTGAATTGTCATGGCCCGATATTGGAGGGTGACTGGCATCCCCCGAGGACAAAAGACAACGCAGCCTGTTGAATGTAACCTGTAGCCAATCAAAAAGCGAGGTGACGGAAAGCTGGAGGGGATTAACAATGCACTGAGGATGAAGCAGACTGCCTTGGCACACTCGGAAGTCCTGTTGGACGTTGGAGACATCTTTGAATTGTGTTTCCTCTGTTAAATATAGTCCACAAACTATTGCCAATGCTTCTTCTTCTTCTCATTCAGCCATGTTTGTTTTCTCTGAACTCAGTCTCTTTGTGTTGAAGGGTTTTGCGAGATCTCCTGTTTGACATCTAAATGTTGGTGAGCGAAATCAGTTGGTGTGTGGTGTTTTGCTTCTGCTGGGTGACTTGATACCATAAACTGTACGACCAAACCTACTATACCTACAATTTCGTATCATCGCATGTGTGGCCTCTCAAGTTTTGAAAATCGGTCAGTACTTTTAAAATCTTGCCATGTGAACCAGGTGCCGAAGCTGACATTGCAAGGTCAATAAAATGGAACAACTTCAAGGAATACGAACAGCAATGCCAATTCTGTTCTGAGTTTTCTCTGTCTATATTTGTTGCATATATTGAATATCAGTCATACTAGGCTTACTGTCCGCTTTGTATTTGATTGCAGCAGCTGAGCTCAGTCATTGTACATCCCGTGCTGATGTAACGGAGATTCCCCAGGGACTCTTGATGCTTTTGTCACCATCTCTCTGGGGAGCACAAAAGAGGCATCGGTCGCCCTGTCAAGCGCTATTACCTTCGGCTCCAGTCTGGTGTACAGTCTGCACACTCAAGGAAGATTAGAGCCGTTCTTTCCCTTATGTGTCTTTTGTCTTCACTGCTCTTCTCCTCAAAAAGCAGAAGCGATAAGAAGATGTGATTGGCAGCTACAGATCTCAACTCGTCATCTTGAAACTAGAGTCCCCTGACGGACGGTGTGCGGTAAATAACAAAAAAAGCATGCAGATGTTCACTCGCCCCATCCATAGTTTGTGGTTCGACAGTGAGCTTCTGATTCTTTGAAGAGCTGCATTTCTGGGTGGTTATTCATCCTCTGCTTTTCCCACAGTTGCTAAGGCTAAATGTATGATAAAGCCCTAAAGCACATAATTGGACTTTTTTTACTCCCCCTAGATTCCCTAAACACAGACTTGGTGACATGTCACAACACAGCCAGACTGTTAGGATTTACAAATGGAGAATTTTCTTATTGGAACAAGATTATAAGTCAAGACTGGAAGTTGCATATTTCCATACTAGTGTTTCATTTAAGCAGCTACATTATCTGCATATGAAGAACATGTGTCCTTTGAGCCAGAAATTTAAGGGAAGCTTCATCCTTTAAGCCATTAATCTGTTATAGATCATAAGAATGCACCATCATGCAATAAGAAGCTTATAGATTACAGCGACTGTTTAAAAGTAATGGTGCATCAATAAATCTTTATGATTTGGAAGATTGGAGATTGGTATTTAGCCAATACTTATAAGTGAAACCACCAATCTTAACTTCCTCTGCAAAAGTCTGAAAATCGACCATTTTCCCCTTTTGGCTCTGACATAAGAGGGGATTGACAGACAGATCGGCCTACCAGGTTAACAATAGTCACCTCACCGTTGCCAATTTAGCAACTGATTCAGAATATTTAGTGACTTTTCAGACAAAAAAATTTGTATAAAAAAAAAACAACTTGATTCTCTATATAGCTGTTTTTTTTTAAAGGTTGGTCACTTAGTCTTTTACACGATTCAGCAATTTTGCATGAAAAAGGTATTTTTCATGCAACCAAATGGCTCTGAAAACATTTGTTTGCACTGGATTCTATTTAGGGGTATCATATTAAAATGCTCATCACACTTTCCAGAATTTCTTCTGCAAATTCAAAACTACTTTGTGCTAATCGGTCTGGTTTGAGAAGCGTGCACGCTTTCGCAAGACACTCCAGCTTCGAGTCAACGCATTTTCCCATGTTTTGGTATGGGATACTGTGTTGTTGTTCTCATGGCAGTCCTGAGCAACACTCTGGGCTCCAGGGCTGTTGCAACAGCACCCAACAAGTTCGTCTGTGTATTTAAAGTGACATTGCACACAAGTTACAAGTTACTTGGAGTTAAGCCAGAAGAATGAACCAATCAGAGCCATAAGCTCTTCTCTGCAGGAGGAGTACTTGTTTGTTTCCTTTGAGAAGATAGCAATCTCTGTGTGCCGTAAGTGTGAAGGTAGCCAGTGGGTAAATTGTCATTTAGCTAAAAGAACAACACTACTTTCCACATCTATTTAAACATACCTCTTTTGTTTTTGTCTGTTTCTTTTGTGTGAAGCTCGCTATTTGGTATTTATTTATTTTTTTCAATTTAGCTAAATGCACTTCACTATTTTCCACATCTATTTAAACACACCTCCATTGTCTCTTTTGTCGAGTTGCTAGGTTAGATTTTCCCCCACTCCTCCAAACAAACATATTGAAAGGAACACTTCTGGGTTTTGGTTTTACTGGAGACAAGACGGAGTCAAAAGTTCAATTTTTAATCCTGAAATCCTCAGGTAAAGACCTTCCATGGACCCATCCTGGTGATGCTGTGCAGAAAAGCTCACCAGTTGGAATGTGGGAAGTGCCTTAAAAGAGCTGTCGGTCCTCATTAGCTCACTTCCCTTAGCTGTTACGTAACAGGCTGCAGCATGAATGGGGGAACCAATTCAGGTGGAGGATAGGGATTTTATGTGTTGGAGAAGGCCATAATGGACAAAGACTAGCAATAAGTGCCAGCTAGTCAATGCAACAACCAAGCTAAAGTTACATTTTTGACCGCAAATGACTAGAAGAAGCGACTGCATGAACATCATCACCGTCTGTAGATCACAGCATTATACTTCTCATTTCGTTCTCACTTTGTTTCAGGGAGCAGTCCAGTACCCATCCCCGTGTAGAACATCACTCCTGCTGCTCCACAAGTCATGGGTTTCAGTTAGCCCAGCCAAGCAGAAGAGATTTAAAGTGCCTCAAATATGGAAAGCTCTACTTCACTATTACCGAAGACCTAAGTGAACGATTGAGCTGATCACATCCATTTTTGCTTTGTTTGAACTATACATGCACTGGAAAAACTGGCTGTAGGTGCTATAATCAAAGATATTGTGCAGTGAATGTAAACACTGAGAAAGGGAATCACTCTGGTGACAGCCTGCAATTACAAGGAGGCTTGTAAATTGCTTGTTTAGTCATGTTTGTAGTTAGAAACTCTGGCGACTTAAAATTCATCAGTTAGAAATTCTCTTTTTATTTGCACAAAAGTCTGGTAAAGCTACAGTCACACAAAAATGAACTCAGATCTGTCCTGACATACAATTCTCAATCTTATTACATTTCTGATGGGGAACTGAAAGCTAAAATATGGACAACCACAAACTTCATGCATTTTGTTGGGGATTATGTGAGAAACCGACACAAAGTAACACGTATATTGTCAAGGGAAAGGAAAATGATACAAAATCTTTTACAAATAGAAATCTGAGAAGTGTGGTGCGCTTTTTAATTCTGATATTTTTTACACATTCTTGTTTTCAAAAAAGCTCAAACTCCAATTGGATGTAGAGCATACATTTTCAAGCTTTGCCCAAATTTCTGAATCAGATTAGATATTGATATTGACCCAAATTTTCAGCTTTTGGAAAAGCTGGCCCATAACATCACACTGCCACCACCATTTTTGGTAGTTGTAGTGGGTTCAGGGTAGAGATTCAGCAAGATGACAATGTGTAACAATATCCAATATTAATATTGAGCATTATTGTTATGGTTGATACCCAATATTTGCATATATATGTACAGTATACATACAGAAACAGAAACAAGATAAAAATAAACATTAGTTACTAACATTGGCCCAGTTTTTCTCATCTGACCAACACCAATGTTTTGATTAACCAAGGCCGGTACCAATGTTAAGTATGATACATTGTTCATCCCTAGTTTAGGGTGAAAATTTTTATTGGCTGCCACACATGGACTGTGTCCAAATGCAGGAACTGCATTTGGAGGCTGATTATGTCTTTATGTCTTTTATAGCCTTAAAGCTGCTCTAATTGTGCAGTTGGTACAATAGGTATGTTAAAAAAAAAAAAAAAAAAGCTACTAAGCTGTTTCACCATGCTGAAACCCACAGAGAAGACTGATTAAACAACAGTCTGGCAAAAGTCCCCTGCTGATGTGAATGGCATCGCAGACTTTGACTTCAGTCTCCGTGAACCTTGTGTAATCCACACTCTTCCCCACCCAGGTGCAAGGATTTTAGGCGCAAACACAGGTGTTGATGTACACATTTGTATGCCGATTGTAGGAGAGTCTGCAAAGAGCACAGGGAGCAAAGTTGGGAAAACGACTTAGCAGAAAAAGTAGGCAAAATACCACAGTGGTGACTGCCAGAGTCTGGGTATGCCATGGCCATGCCAAGGATTGGTTTTCCTGCTATGTCCTGTCTGTTCAGGGTCAGGATCTGTTTTGCATGGTGGTGTAGTTTCTCAGATTCTTGGGTTTCTGTTTGGTTTTTGCTGTTTGCTTTCAGTGCTCTTGGAGCTGAATAGCAAAACATCGTTTTCATGCCAAACTGTTGCAACTTCACATTACAATAGATGCTGATTGTAAAATCTCACGTTCTGCATACTAAACACATATTATTCCATAGGGATTGTCTGGTGGAGGTAATGCGGCGCTCTTTTAAGGTTTTCAAAGTACTGCCATAGATTTCAGGCCTGGCTTTCATACCAAAAGAAGTCAATTTTTTTTTCTCCATATCTTAACTTATTGTCTCATTTAAACAGAAATATAAAGGGTGGTTGTAAAACTGGAAGGTTTTGAACATCCTGTTTATTTAAGACAGTACTTAATAAAGTATGCCAGGATGAAGACTGTTTTTAAATTCAACCTTTTATTGTCAAGTGCAAAAAGTTTCTGAATCGTGACGTCAGCAGAAGTCTTATTGCTGTGAAGATATTCGACCTAGAACTTTCATCTTCACCAAGCAGAAGTTGCCTTCTTTAGAAATGAAGCTGACGAACGTGTTATTAGTTGTTGTTTGCAAAATTTAGTAATCAGTTTCCTTGTGGTATTTACATTACAGGACAATCAGAGTAATTTTTTTCCAAGCTTCGTTTGTTTTTATCTGACAAGATCTTTGTCTGTTTCCATCCTCTGAATGCCAAAAGGTGCACAGAGAGCATATAATATTATCAGGGAACCAGTTATACCAGTTTGCCTGAAGACTAGAATGTTTTTACATGTTTTTACATGCTGTGTGGCATATGTTTTGACAGATTTGAAAACTGTGATAGGAAACACACAACTCAGTTTTGACCCCACTTTAATTTTTCCAAGTCATTCAGAAAAACAGAAATTTCAACCTCTGGGTTTTTATGACATGCTGGTACCAATTTTTTCCAAGTTTTCTTTAAGTACTACAGTTAGCAGCACTGTAGTACTTGGCGCCTTCCTGTTAATTATTCGTACGAGCAGAGGTGACTAGGTGTCTTGTGTATAAGACAGGAATATCCGGAAACTGAGAATTTGCAAATTTAAAACAAAATCAAATCTACTTCAGTAGCTGACATCTAAAACTGTCTTTAGCATTGCATTTAATGCTAGCAATTATCACCAGTAGCATCATTAGCATTAGTAGGTCCTAGAAAATTCAAAGCCTTGTACAAGACTGAAATTGTCTAGAATATTGCAAACATTTCTAGTATTCTATTTTAAGGAGATGTTAGAACCAAGAATAAGTCTGCTATTTGGCATTTAGCACTTTATTTAATGTTTCTCACCTCATTTAAAATATTTCATCTATAGGTCTCCTTTCCTATCTTTCAAACTATCAGTGAGAGACTTAAAAAGGAACAATAAAAGCAAATCAAGTGGATTAGCAGTGATTGGATACTTGGATAAGTTCAACACGTAATTTCCCTTTAGGATAAATAAAGTACATTTGAACTGAATGCATCTAGATGAGTCTCTCTTTGTGCATTTGTAACTTCTGACCAAAGAGTGTTATGGTTAGCACCAAGCTATGGTGTGTTTATTTTTTTTTTGGGGGGTGGTTTAGGTTTTAAAGTTGGTCAGGACCATTTAAGATAAAAAAAAACCTCTCTATTCTGGTCATAACGGAGACAATGAAGAGAACGGAGTGAAACTGGCCTCTGCAGGTGCTAAAGTCTTTTATATTAACTTTTAGCACCAGCTTTTTCTTTGCTAAAACAACATCAGCCTCTCCTCTCGTACCTTTCTACCACAGCTTTTCCAAACGCTTATATCAAGGACAAAGGTGATGATGTAATGTTGGCTCTCTGCCGTCTTTCCCAGAGCTTTTACCATGGCTCTAATCCTGCCTTGTATTGTGACTACGAAATAAGTAGTTGCAAACATATGAGGCAATTCATTTCAATTGATTAAATGTGTTAGCTGTTGCTGCACTGTCAAGAGTCGAGTTGTGTTCGCAAAAGAAGCAGTGAAACATGGTTCCAGAACAAAGGAGCTAAACACGGCAATAAAAGGTGTTGGGCGAACGTTTTTCCCCCCCAGAATTCAATGTCTCAAGCGAGAAAAAAAAGGAAGAAATAACAAAACACGCTCAGGCCTCTGCACAGAAAGAGCCCTTGGGGAAAGAGGTAAATTGTCTCATTTAATGCATGTTCCTTCTTTGCTGATGGAGCAAGCACAAAGAACAGAGAGGTAAAATAATAAAATAATTATTCTACTTTTTTAGACCTCATAACTTTTCAATGTCATCAGTGGAGGTCTCTCCACCATCTGTTAAAAGAAGACATGCCTCGAAATGTAATTGATGTAGATTAAAGGCTACCTTACAGCAGAAGTCTTGTTTTTTTTACATTTGATTAAAGATAATTGAGGTAATGCTGGTGTACATTTTGTTCTACAGACAAATATTTTGCTCTAAGCATAATTATGGTGTTCTGCAAAAGCTTCTCTGTGGTTTGTCATGTTATGACCGCAAACTTCAATGAATTGTATACTGATTTTTGCAGTCAACCAACACAACATCCTAATATTTTCTCTTCAGAAAATTGAGTAACTTACGCACAGGTGACTTCTCAGAGCAACTTATGAAACATGGTAGTGGTAGTAGCATCATGCAGTGGAGTTGCTTTTTTGATAGGGGCCAACGTTGATGGTAAGATTGACGGAGCTAAAGATAGGACATTCCCAGCAGAGAACTTGTTAGGGGCTGCAAAAATTTTGAGACTGGAGTGCGGGTACCTCTTTCAGTAATGGCCCCAGACATGTAGACTTTAATATCATTGTTGAACAACACCATAATGCATAAGTAGAAGCCCCAATATGCAGCCCACAACAAAACCAAGAAAGCAATTTCATTCCATATCTTTTTGGCGCAACAGTGACACATATGACTTCTAAACATGAAATCTCAGACAAATCATTAGTTAAGATAATATGATGTCCAACCCTTTTCCATGTTCATCAGACCCACACATATCTCACTGTGCAATTATTTTATTTTATCAAAAGAACTGGCGGTACAAAAAAACAACATTTAACCAAAAGGTAGAGGTCTGTTCTGATTGTTTGAGTTCAGTGATGAGCAAATATTAGGCAGGATTTATGTTACAAGGTAACCAATCTATAGGAACAACAGATGAGGAAGAGAACATTTTTGAAAAGGTGCATAGAAATAAATTACAGCCACTAGATATTGGTTCAAAACCGTCAAAGTGAAACCAGACATGGAGCCGTAGCTACTTCCTATCTCTTAACACAACAACATCTAGAGAATCAGGGCTACTTGAGAACAATTCCGATCACATCTCATTTTTCATTTGTAGAGTCTTTCAAAGGAACTAGATATTTCTTTTGTGGACAAAAAAAAAATGTGAGGCAGGTCGGCTTTGGAGCACATGGTTGGGACAGCAGGCCTGTTTGCATTTGGATGCAACAGAGAAGCTTGGATTACTGCACACTCAGGGGTAGAATGACTGCCTTTCCTCACCACATCATTAGAAGACTGCTTTATCATCAAAGAGAATGTACAGTTATTGGTTCTAAAGTAAGGATCAATAAAAGTTCAGGTCAATGGCTCCAGCCTTAAAGCATTTGACTAGACGACACTACCTTGAAACGATCAGCTTGCCTTTCTGATCTGTATGCTCATCTGTTCATAAAATGCTGAGAATAGACTTTAATGCCTTGCACTCTAACACTCTGTCAATGCACCAATACCTCCCCAACTACTTTTTATTGTTAGTATTTCAATAAACACTTGTGCTTCCACCTTACTTACCGGGCACACACCCATTGTCATGACAGAGTAGTACATGGAGAATAATCCAAGTCTGTTTCATGCAATTCCTTCAAAGTGGTTGTTTGGTAGGTAGCTTGTAGAAGTCAGGGAAATCCCCGTCACAGTAACCAAAACAACATATCGTCTTAGTAGTGCGCTTGTCCTTTTTTTTTTTTTTTGCCACTTTAGAAGTTTCAATGCAAGAATAATAAGAAATACAAATAATTATTTCTGAACTCCAAAAACACCATACTGCAACATAGAGACCTACGACAATCATCTTAACTAGAAGCCAGTATACTCATAGAAAATGCATTCATGCATAGGTTGAACTTGCAACTTCATGCAGGACCTTTTGCTGCATGGCAACGGTGCTATCAGCCACACCACTGTTCAACTCTCATTAAATACATCTCAACTCAAAGATGTTTAATAATAATAATAAAGAAACAACAGAAATTGACCAAAGTGAAGAACAAGCCAATAAAAGCTTGGCTTTTTGTTGAGTAGTTGGTACCTAGACTACGTCAGATGTCCCAGACAGCAAAGGCCAGTGTGATATTAGATGGATTTCACGCAAAAAGGGCTGGTATTGAGCTTCATTTTGCTGTTGTAAAGAATGCGGCTTCTCAGTGCATTCTTCCAGGCAGCGTTCACACCTCCCATTGTTTATGCTTAACCCATTTTAACAAGAAGGTTTCTTAACTTCAAACACACAAATTACTTTGCTGTGTAGGAATGACGGAGCACAATTTTATAGTCAGCAACGGTTTCTACTTATTGACGTGAAGTTTGACATGACAAGCTAGCAAACTGTTAACAGCTATCGTGGAGTACTTCTTTCACCTGTCTGTATGTTTTTAATGATGATATTGTTACCACGTCCGGTATTAAGTTCTTTGTTTTTATTAAACATAATCTAATACTATAAGTATTACAGACATAATGTCATCTGAGGTAGTGGTTCTTGACCCAAAGTCAAAAGTCTAGTACTGCATCTTGGGTCTTCCCCTACCGGACCAAAGAGAGGGAATAAATAATAAATAGTATTTCACTCTGTGAAACCTGTTTTCCAAAACATACACTTTCATGTTGTTTCTTCATAATAGTACGCATCATCAAATTTAATTACTCAATTAAAATTAGAATTACGTCCATTAAAACACAAAGCCACCACATAAACAATTTTTTTTCTGTTTAAGATCAACGGCGTACTTGTTTCACACAACCTCAGTTATAATAAATGGCATTCAGCATTCCAATTGTTTCTATCGACCATATAATTGTGCAATTTCACATTAGAAACAGAGCAATTTTGAAAAAAAAAAACAAACAAAATAACTTGTTTTTCAATAAAAAGTTTTGCCGATAGGATGATGTGTTTTCATTTGGCTATATCGAAAGCTTTCAAGTGCCCAATGCAAAATACGCCTGGCTGTTATTTCTAGTTCAGGAGGACACGATAGCTAGTGGTGTGCAGTTTTATTTTAGTAGCAATGATGGGTAACAGTCCTACAGGTTTTATTAGGACTTTTGTGTCTTTTGCAGTAAGAAACATTTCCAAGCAGGAATACTTGTCTTCGCCTTCTTCCCTACAGTGCAAAGCAACAGATGGAAGAGGGCCAGGGCTGATTACTGTGTGCTCCACACAGCTGAAAACCAAATGGAGATAACTGCAAGCCAGAAAGAAGCTATTTCATAAATTGGACCATTAAAAACTCAAGAAAACCCTCTACCAGTAATTGGCCCACTACTGGTTGACAGCAACGCTTTTGGTATGGCATACATGATGGAGGTTCCAGCTCTAATTCCATTTTATTTTAGTAAATATTCCTTGTTTTTCTCATCTCACATCTCTCTGAGATGACAATCTGTGTCTCAAACTCTTCAAATTGGAGCAAGTCGTAGCATAGGCCAACTATGTGGTTTGTAGTGTTTCGACACGCAGACCATGCCAGGCTTTCTTGGGTGTGATCCACTGTTTTGTTAACAGCATGCATCAGTTTCAATGCACTTTGTTAGTGCCGCGGAAGCTCACAGGGTTTGTCAAAACATTAACAACAAGCCTCTATTTTAACAGGGGACACCTAATGCATGTCATCTGAAGCCCTTTTTTTTTCTGTTAATGTAAGCCTCTGCCACATTGTGAGGCTGTCTGGTTTATAGTGGCACAGCTGGGATGCATGCACTGCTTTATCCTTGCCTAATACATTCTGAAACAGTTCCAAAAACATTAAAAAACCCTCATAACTATCCAAAAAGCTTGCCAGCAGAGATAACACTCCAGCAGTGTTTTTTATTTAAACTCTTGCCAGTCAGACTTTTATGACCTAACAAGCACAGGTGGAGCTAATCACTGGGGGTCCTGTTAGTCTGTACAGTTCAGTTCAGTTCAGTTCAGCTATCTACAAAAGTAAGTATCTTCTTATTTTTCTTCTTTGATTTTACTGGTGGTTGTTAAAGTAAGTAGTGACATGGAATGGTTATTTTAAAAATACACCTGGACAGGATACAGCCCTAATGAATACCATTAATCAGACCTCTGACTTTTTTGTAGCAGCAGGCCTAGTTGCTTGGAAAGTGCTAGCTTTGTAGTACCTTAATTTGCTTCCAGCACATTCACTGTTACTTGTACGGAGCCCCCTTGGGGACATGGGGAATTTTTTTCTTTTGCGTCCCCTCGCAAAACCTTTTGCATTACTTCACAATACTGTACTGATCAGTTATGCGGCATAATTGAATACTGTAAGCCTTTCTTACTGTGGCCGCCATACTTTCTGCTTTAATACAAGGTTATGTGAGGTTTTTCCATGAATGTTAATATCTCTTTGTGAAATATCTGAAGTTTTATATCTTTTTCTTTATTATAGAAAGGCATCAAAAACCTGTGATATAAACAGAATAAACAGAAACGTTCCGAAAGTAGGAAATAAATAAAAATACATCCTAATTTGGATTATTTCTGAGTTATTATCGCGGGGTAATTAAGTCATCTGACAGTTTTGATTGCGTCTCTGTTGTGTTCATAGTCTGAATGGTTTAAAGGGCCGATTTCATGTGAAGCTTCGTCTCAACCTTAACAGACATAAACATGCAGTAAATAAATTGATTTTCAATCAGTGTTTTGCACCAAGGACTTAATAATAATAAACACATTTTATTATTATAAAACATGGTAAACTTACGGTGGTAAAGGGCCGCACTGGGTTAACTTGGGGAATCTCATCTGTCCATGTATCAATCAACTCCAAACCACTTATTTGTTCTGTCACAATTGTCAATTTATTCCATTTTGATTATCAGGCTCCAAACTTTGCAAGGACTGACCTCCCCGCTCACCGCTTCCTCACACACACAAAGCAGCAGGATAGTGATCTTCCCATTCATATTTGATGCTTTATCAAAGTGTTTTGCTGTTTTTCCTCTTTTTTTTGTTATCTTTTGATCATAATAATTTATTGTTCAATGTTCATTGTATAAAGCACCACTCAGTCATCAGTTGCTAATAAAGCTGTCTGACCTGTTAACCTTTATTTTCATTTAGCATATTTTGCAAAATACTCTAAGGCCTATCCTTATCTTAATTCACAAAAGCGTTTGCAACATAAAAGTAGGACAACTTTTTCCTCAGCTGGACATCTGATTTTTCAGCTTTATTGACTGACTGGAAAAAGCGCTAGAAGTGCCAGTGTCAAGCGCTGTTGTAACACAGACATTTGTCGCTGATTTGGATTCCACTGCTCTGAGCTCATCTTAGTTCACTAAGATGTACTTTCATCCCTAAGCTGGGTGTTGCACACTTCTTAATTTCAGCACAGACCTTGCGGTTTTTGCAGATGAACTTTAAATTTAGCCCATCTGGTTTTAATGGCCCCCATACAACTCTCACATGGAGAATTTCACTGAATATGTAAAGTTGCAGACTTATCTGCGCAGCATAATTTCCTGGCCAGACATTTTTCCTGGTCACCGAACATGCTGTGGGATGATAAGTCTTTGCTTGGATCATAAATCGAGGTCATTTGGTGCAGGCGAAGGAAGTGGAACTCTGTAGAAGTAAAATTAGGATCAGTGTGTTGATCATGTTGGCCTGTTTTGTTTTTTCATATATGGCTTGGATAAAATACACACTGATTCAGACTTTTATTTCTGCATTTTAAAGCGTATTGCCTGAAACTAAAAGATGGCTTAGCAACAGAATGAGTGAAAATCTTAAAATATGGGAAAAAGATGAAATCATATGTGGCTCAAGTCAAATTTATTTATAGCAAATTTAAACAATAAAGCAATTCAAAGTGTTTTACACCACAAAAACACTATGCCATAGCCAATTATGGAACAGCAATAAACATTACACTTTGTCAAATGCCATCATCAAGAAAATAAATATCAAATGCATATTAATCTAGGTCAGTTTTTAGGCTTGATTTAAACAAACTCAGTGTTTTGACTGTTTTTTGGAAACTTGTTCCAGATGTGTGGTACGTATAAGCTAAATGCTACTTCTCTATATTTGATTCTGGGGATGCAGAGCAGGTGAGAATCAGAAAACCTGAATGGTATGGAAGGTTGATAGAACAGCATGTCTTTTGAATTTTGATGCTAAATTGTTCAGTGATTTCTAACCTAACAAATATTTTAAAGTGTAGTTTCTGAGCCAGAGGGAGCCAATGTAAGGATTTTAAAGCTAAGATGATGTGCTCTATTTTCCAAATTTATGTGAAAATGCGAGCGGCAGCGTTCCGGATCAGCTGCAGCTGTCTCATTTACTTTTCAGGCACATCTGTGCCTGAAACCTGTGAGGGCACTGTAAAAGTAATCAACGACTAAAGATAAACGCAAGATCTAGATTTTCTTTAGATCTTTTTGGGACATTAGTCCTTTAAGCATTTCTCTATCACCTGAAATGCTCTTCAGGTGATAGAAGTCCAACTTTGTCACTGTCTTTATGTGAATCTGAAGGTTCAGGTTTGAGTCCATCACTAAACCCAGAATTCAGGCTTGACCACTAGTTTCCGGCTGTAATGACTGAAGCTGTGTGCTGCCTCTAGATCATTTCTCCTTAGATCTATTAATGATAACGTCAGTTTTGTTTCTGTTCCTTTCTGGAAAACATTGTGGCACATCTACACATTGGTTATAGATTTGGCTGATTTAAGGGTTTGATGAGAAACAATGGCTTTTATATAGCTTTTGTAGTGAGAAGTGTTGGCCGTGTTGCTCATCTGTTTCCTTAGACAGAGGATCCTGAATGGCCACAGACAGAGCAACATTCTCACAGCCTATCATTAAGGATGGGTTTGGCCCGAGGGAAGGATAAAACCTGTAGAATCTGTTTTCTAAAATTATATTTCCTAAAACCCGAGCTTAAAAAATCTGACCAGAAATGATGGTTGCTAAGTTTCTGTTTTGGATAAAATGAATAAAAACATTAAAAAAAAACAACTAACGGATGCATACTATATTGAATAATATTTTCACTTGAGAGTGGTGTTCCATTTGGATGGTAAAACAGTAAAAGAATGTGAACTATTGTTAAAACATGCTGCAAAATGAGGGCATTTTTGGCATCTTGGGAACTCTTTGGGCTTATAATGTACAGTAGAAGGACATAATTTAGGTTTTTGTTTGATGGGTATAAAGTCTGTACAAAAATCTGTAAATAAATGCCTGTATACTACATATAACCTCACTTTAACTTCTGGGAAAAAAGTCACCAATGGGTGATTTTCTCTGGCTTTTATAAAGCTGACCTTTGTACATCAGTTTTAGCAGTTCCAGCTAAAATCAGGGCAGCACGCTTATTCGGAATACATTCGACTTCATTATGTGAAGTTTTTCTCGTTTTTCTCTTTTTGTGTCATCGAGATAGTTGAAGCATTTTCATGCATTTAAACAAATATCCATGACACCAAGCTCAGTGAGAGTTCAACAGACTGTCCAAAGAAATTGTCAGGCAGAGTGTGACAATTGAGTCAAGGCATTTCACTTGAGATATAAAAAATTACCTCAAAAATCTGACAAAATATCCAAATTCCCAATTCCATAACAGAGAGCTCAAAATAATAAAACAAAGTACCTTTGTTGTACTTCCTTCAGCCTTTCTGTTATCTGCTGAAAGTCTCCTCCTCTCTCGCTCCGAATAACCGCATACAATTTTCTTTGCTTTTACTTAATTTTAACCCTCAACCCTTCGTCTCCAGATCTTGGAAACTACAAACGTGGAGTGAGTCTTATTTAGAGAAGTAACTTCCACACCCAGAGGAGTGTTGTTGTAGTAAGTTGCACTAACTGTGTTTTAAAAAAGTGACTTTTGCTTTTCTAAATGTAGAACTGACCAAGCTGAAAAGCTTTGGCTTTACTATATGTTGTTGCAGTCACTATTTAGCAGTGGTTATATTCTTTGACTGGCGCTCTGCTGACTCGAGGCCTTTTAGATTAAATGCTGTTTTTTCTGGCATATAACCTGAAAGGTAAGGTTTAGGTCAGCATCATTCACTTTTGGAGTAGCTCAAAAAAGTGAGCTACTCACTTTAGACACATCACTCACTGCATCACTGATTCAGTATCTTTTTCAATGTGTTTGGGGAGAGCTGAGTTTTTCTTTTCTTTTTTTTTTTCTCATGTGTGGACTGTCAGGTTTTAGGTGAAAGACCTGGTTTGGCCGGTTTGTTCCCTACCACGTCTGTCAACCGAATAGCTTCCCCTGTAATACTTCTGTTTGTATATGATGACTAAGTAACGCTTGAAACTACCTCCCGTTTTCCCAAGAAACACTTAAAACTCATCCCTTTAACTCCCAAAACATCTAAAAGTGTTCCCCAGAGTGCTACGAGATAAATCTAGAGTTTCTCTTAGCAATGCTGAGTCACTGATGGATCAAACCGCCTGAAAGTTCCTGATTGAAATTGTACTCTTTAGTCAGTGATTCGAAATGAAGACACGACACACACAGATTAATAGATTACTATTGTAGATTATACCCCAGCTCTGTCAACGAGGTGGATTTAGATTCTGTTCTATAGGTCAATCACTAGAAAAAGCTCTGTTGTCTGACGTAATCACACACCAGTGCTTTGAAGTCTCATCTTTTCAGCCCAGTATTTACAAAAGGTCTACTATTCCTTATCTCTACAAACAAACCTTAAAGCCTCTGGTGCAGTTTCCACTTCGCCATATCCCTGACATTGCCACCACCAACCACAGATGCACCACAGATATAGTTAGCACAGAACAATGCCACTCTCTCCGTCCAGGGCCACTCCTTCCTCACCAAGACTGCAACCGTGGTGGTCCTTTGGAACACCGATGTCCTCTTCCATCACTTGCTGCTTTTATTGTGCGCAGCCAGAGCGAAGGCAGTGGGTGGAGGAGGAGTTACAGCTGTAGGACAATGGGATAGTGGTGGGCAGTTAAACGGAGACAATGTGGCCCACAGTGGGGCTGGCACAAGAAGTGAGCGATGAGCCAAAAGATTGATGCTTTTTGGGTGGAATGCAAAATCTGAATCGTTGGGTTTAGAACATGTATGAAAAGCATCTGTTAAGTCTTGTCTCGTATTCTCAATATGATCTATGTCCGGGCTTTGAGTGGATCATGAATATGAAGTTTTCCATCTGAGCTGAGCAGAGATGTCTTGTGTTGTCTTCAGCACCACATTCAGGTCGGGCAGGGACGTTCACTGGCTCATTAGTAGCGTATTATATTTTGTTCAAATTGGTCATGTTTTGGTATGATCTTCGGTTGTGATACTAACTGATAAAGAATGAAGTGGGCATTTATTGTATTGTTTATCATTTAGCATGATACATTTCTTATCACTATACGAATTTTGATTAATCACTGTAGTGATAAATTACAATTAATGATGGTTTAAACTGTCCTTACCACCAGGATTGATAGTTTTTACTATTTTTTGCTCTTTTTGTTCACTCAATAAATGAAGCAAAAAAATTAGAAAGTACAGTTAACGTGTCCAGTTTAGATATCACGTCTTTATGTGAATGGTGTCCTGAAAGAAGAGCATTACTAATGGGAATGTTTCTCAATAGCATTATTTTTGTTTTGTGGGGCTACAATTGCTGTGAAACACAGTCAGTCATACAATTAAGAAATAGTAGTTATTGTCACTTATCATTAACACAATAGTTCTGCAAAGTGACGTGATGAAACTTTAGGTCCACATCGCCCGCCCCAATGTAGAACTGATATCTCTTGTGCTGCAACTGTAAGTTGTTTTCCCAGCTTTTTCTCATGGCATTTGGTCACAATCAATGAGAACGAAAGCATTAAAGTCACTTTTCATTACAGTCTTGTTTAAAACTTCAGCAGGTCCTGAAATTATTCATAGTATGTTTGAGCTTTTTCTTTCTCCCGAGTGTGACTTTGTCCCTGATTCACTTGTCTGCTGCTTCTGGGCTCATTAGATAAAAACCTTGCAGGAGGAGCCTCTGGTGATTTCTCTCAGCATCCTATCATCCTATCCTATCATTTAACTACTTTTTCTTACTTTTGTAGTGTTCTGATTTTAACCCAGAAAAAACTTTGTTTCACATCTTTTTATTTCTCCTGCATTTCCCAACTGAAAGATTATTGCTAAACCATTGCTCGTAATGGGGGACTTCGAAGTTTTGCTGTTGTACTGAAAAGTGCAAAAAACGTTTGAGCTGCTAACAAGGGATTCTATACATATTTTCTTTTTGTCTGCATGTGAGAGAAATTGTGCATCAGAGCAAGGATTGAAGTGAACTGATGCGACCCGTTACTCCAGAGGCTTCAGAGAGGGAGGGGAGGGACATCTGATCCGCACCACAAAGGATCAGTGAAGAACAGAGCAAACATGGTAGTACAGGGGGAGTTACACACTGACAAAAAGGTGCTGACATTCTAAGTGCAGTTTCTCCCAAAAATTATAATGAACCCGGAACTTGTTAAGCTTTTGTCACTTTACAACAACAAATGTCAATTTTTTTATTACACAAACACAAATCAATGAATTACTAAGAGGAAGAAAAAGTAGTCATTGTTTTAAATCATTTGTGTCCATTTATAAAGAAAGTTAAAATAAGTATTATATTAAGTTAAAATATAATATTTGTGTGTTTGATTTAATAATCCTAAAGAATATGTAGTGTAGCAGAGGTTTTTATTTGATTAAGTTTAATCAAAAAACATTTTTTTTAATTAAAAAAAACTAATGAAAACCATAATAGTTGCTATATTTCATCCAATCCAGTGTGCTGAACTAACCATGGTATTTGTTTTTTTACATAGCTACAACCAAGACCACAGAGATTACTTTTTACAAAGATTGTTGGAAAAATAATTAATGTCTTATCCAAAACAGAAACTTAATTTTTGTTTTAAAAACTACAATTAATTTTGAGAAGTAACTGCTTAGCTTATAATAGACACGTTTACATTCCATGTGAAAATCAGGCTGAGGAAACTTTTGAAGCGCTTTTACCCTATAATTATTTTTTTCATTTAGAAAACATTTATTTACAACTAAACAGAACAGAACACAGAATATGAAAAACTGCGTTTCTACTCTTAAGCTGCTTCACCACATTGATATTCTTATAGACTCTAGGGGGGCAGCGGAGGGCGACTTTGGCAAGCGTGACATGTAGAAGTACTGAGAAAAAACCCACTGTTGGTAGCAACACCTGTGAGTGGCAGTGTTTACTGTCATTATGGGGCGAATCATTGCGAGGTCTTTCTTTGTGCACCTCTGCTGGAAGCAGCTCCTGCTCGTCCGCCATGTTTTTCCACATGGAACTGACCATGGAAAAAAAAGATTAAAAATCAGAGATTCGCGGAGCGTTGCCGCTTTACGCAGAACAGATTAATGGACTCCAGCTGCAGTTAAGTTCTGCAGTAGTAGCGATGCTTGAAATGGGAAGAAAGAGTTTGGTAGAAAGAAGCGTTTTTGGTACGCAGGGGCCAGTCACTCTGGATTGTTATCACTAGAAATAACAGGCATATTTTGTGATGCGTGTCACACACCACCAATGTGTATACACTTGGAAAACATTTTTGGTAGATGTATACCGAGTGAATTGTAGTTTAAATAGCAGTTATTGGCTGCTCTTGTCGGACTTGACAGTGCAGACAGATGTTTGATGTTATCGCACGTGAAGCGCTCAGCTGCACAACTCCCTGACAGTCTCACCAACATTTCACACAGGGCTTTGCATTTCTGTGGCTTATGTTTTGCTTATAAAGAGTATCCATTGTTAGCTTCCTTTATTTCATTGTGTTTTTCACCAGACCCGTTTGTGACTGAACTTGCATTCCTCCATTGAGAATCTGTAGACTTGCCCTGCTGTATATTTTGAAGTAAGAAAGCATTAACATCACTGGGTTAACCGCACCACCGTGGTCTGTTTACAGGAAACAAATGGGACTGATGCTTCTACAGTCCTGCGTCAATAGGACAAAGCTTAGAGCTATATTGAGGTTGTGACAAATTTGTGGATAACAATAAAACAAGCAAACATTTGGTTGATAAAGACAATTTTGTTTGCACACATGTGTCAGTTGGTTTGACAGGACAGGACTTCCACATCTGGGAATCATTTTTTACCAACCGTGTGTGATCTTGTGTTCTGTGGTTTCTGTCCCTGTTGCTTCTTTTTAATTTGGTCTGCAGCACGTAAACGCCTTAGGAGTATTCAGCATGTTTCTCTTTTTAGCAGTTGTTTAACAGAAGAGAGAGGCAAAAACAAATTCTCCAGAGATGAATAATTTAAACTGAAATGACACCCTTAAGACTTGATACAAAATGAAAAAAACAAAACAAAACAATACAACATCATGCGAGTGGTTCTGTTTAAAACAAATAAAAGATTGATTTTCCCAAATGTTGCTAAAATATCACATGTTGGGTTTTGCATTTACAATAATGATCTTTATAACATTTACTTATTTACATTTTCCTATGTACATTTTACCTAAAATCTAGGACAAACATGTTTTCAAGTGTAAGTAGTGGTAATGTGAGAAAAGTAACACAATTATGTAAAGCTAATCATATTAGCGTCTTTTTTCACTGGCTAGCTGGTCGGGTAGCAAGATCACAATCGACTGTTTAACAGACATCCTGCTCGTAATTTGCAGACTGTGGTTTTTAAACAGCTCTCTTAAGAAATCTCTTAAGAAAAGAGATTTTAGTTCCACAACAGGACTATCAGTATTTATTTATCTATCTATTTATTTAACAGATATCTTGCAAACAGTTTGACTTACACTGAAGGAAGATATGTAGTAAACAGCCTCATACATGTAAGAATTTGATTTGGCAAACCGTTGGATGGTCTCTTATACATCAGATTTGATGAATCTTATTTGACGTCTGGTTTGTACGTTGAAATGTTGACTTGTCTCTGCTGTGGAAGCCCAACTTTGGGTTAATAAAATTATTAACAAACTACCGGATAACTTTGTGGCCTGCATATGTGGTGCTCTGTTCCACTGACATGTGAGACCTTTTGAGATGGGAGTTCAGCTATACTTCATTCTCAGTGGATCTCTGCTCTGCATATGTTGTTATTGGACCCGTTTATCTTTGCAGACACACACAGTAATAGAATGTTCTGTCTCAGTCAGCATGAGCATGAGACTGATTGTAGCCGATTCTAATTAATTTCTATTTATTAGATTATGCTCAGAATATTTTATTCCAGCCTGAATCCAGTGAATGGTTATTAATTATTTATAAGGCACAGTGGTGATTTCCATCTATGCATAAGAGCACATTGTCTTTAAGGTTTTACTGTAATTTTGTAACAAAATAATGCAAATTTTAACAATTTAATCTCTATTTAGGATTTTAGTGATTGACACAATTAGCAAGGTTAGCATTACTAAAGATGTTGTCACACTTTTCCCTAGCTTGCCATATAGTGTTTTTAGAAATATGTTTGTGTGGAACATGAAGTTTTCCTCCTTCATAAAATATACGTGTCACTTATGACATGTTTTGGGGAAAAAACTATGTTGTGTTCACTAGTGTGGTATTCACAGTGTTCTGCTGCACTATGACCAGGTGCATATTTGATATATTTGACTAAGCCAGGTGTTGGTCTGATCTGAACACACATCTTAAATACGTTGACATGTGAGAAACTTAACTGAGATTTTAACGGCTACTCCTCACTTTCCTCTCGCTACTGTTCTAGACAGGCCAGATTTATGGAGTGCACAAATGATGAGAATCGTCCGCTTCTCCCAGATGGGGTATGGGTCTCTCCTTGCGTCGTTGCTAGTTTCTCAATCTTCAATTGGATCCCATTTACAAATTAGGCAACTTCCGAAGACATTCGGTTACGCAGGATGTCTTTCAGAATTATCACTCTAAAGTTGAGTAGAAGGGGAGGACTGCATACCACAGTTTCTTGAGCTGTAATATTTAGAAAAAGCGAGAGGACCGTGTATTCTTTTACACTTGCAGGAAGACCAATGGTAAGAACAAAAGGAGTCGTCTTTGATGTTTAATCGGCCGGCCGCAGGCAAATCGTAGCTGAACGTTTACTCTTTAATCGGTTTAATGATGATTAGGTGTAATTATAATGCTACTTAATGAGGGTCTCCTGTGATAATGTCTGTCTTAATTTGTCAGGGAAACCTTAATCACAGCAGTTCATCCACTACAGGCAGGGCCATAAAGCAGCTTTATTGGTTCGTGTGAACCCACATGCTCACACTCCGACCTGCTCCTAGTATGTAGACCAGATGCTCGGCTGGACTTATTTTAAAGGGCGGATCGGAGAGGTATGCAGCTGTAGACTTACAGTCTCAAGGTTTAGGGACAGCAAATCCACTACTCCAGCAGATCAAAGATTTGGAAAGATGACTACAGGGTTTATTACTGCGTATGATTCATCAGTCAAAAAAAGAAAAATCAGATGTCGTATGACTTGAGAATGACTATATATTTTTGCTTACAGTGTAGAAGATCATTTTTATCACCATTTCCTTCTGTTTTTTTTTTTTTTTTAATGTTTTTTTTTTTTTTAGAGGGAGAGAAATTTGAGGCATCAAAACATTGACAGCTGTTGGACTTTCCTGGGTTAGAAATAAAATAATTTTTAAACAGGTTTAGAAATTCCTCCATTTTTTTAATAAATGAACAACAAGCAGTCTTGTACGGTAAATTCCATTACGTGTTCAGATGAGGCTTGTTTGTTAGATTAAAAGTAACTTTTCAATCAATCAATCAATTTTATTTATATAGCACATTTTAACAACAAAGCAAGAGTACAAAGTCATAAAATACACCATGCATTACATCAACTTTTGAGTAATATCCTTTTGATAGGTACGAAACATGTTTTTCATTAAGTAAGCAGGAAATCAACATGATGAACAGAAATTAAGGCCTAAAAGCATCCATTAATAATGCAATGGTTATCCTTTTCTCATTAAATCCCAATAAAATACAGCTGGTAACTATAAAACATGGACATATTCAAGGTGTATCCCTTTGGTACCTAACTCCTTGGGTGGAGCAGAGTAACGGTACATCTCCGTACAGTCTCATTTATTTGATTGCTTTAAAATTTGTTTTAATTTTTTTTTTAGATATAAGTAAACATTAATGGCATTAAATGTAACTCTTTTTATACTTTTCATTCTCTACAATGACATACTCCAGGGGATAATTGCGTACAGTAGACCTCTGGCGGGTGCAGAGCTGTAAGCGCGTGTGCAGCAGCGTCTCATATTTCTCTGTTTTGAGCTTGGCAGGCTGCAGCTGTATTGCATGGGCAGCACATAAATTATACACAAACCCTGGAAGAGACTTCGCCTTAGAAAAAAACCCAGAAACAAAACAAAACAAAAAAAAAAACAAAACATCGTATGGCTCCCCTCAAAAGACAGCTGCAATCTTCCTACACATAAACTGTAATCACGGTTTAAGCCTAGCATTTTTCTCTTGGACAAAATGTAATTCCCCGAAGCAACGTTCAGTCTATTTTAGCTGGATAAATCATACTAAAGTCTACTGAAAAGCACATTTTCTCTGCTTAACAGTTTGTGGAAGTTCAGCTCTGACTGAGTCATGTGAGCTTCAAAATATTGGAATAAGGCTGAGTAAATTTGCACTTTTTTGACTTACCCAAGGTTTCAATAACTGTGTTTCCAATACGAATGTACTGAAACGATTGTCAGTATTGTCAGGTACTTGTGGATTTTAACTATGAAGTTGATTTTTGAAACCTAGACATTTTTTCTATGAAATTTCTGAGATGCGAGTTCTCAAAATGCGAGTTTTTTTTTGATGAAGATATCCTCCTTTTTTTCTTTCTAAAGTGACCCTAGTTCACTGTTGTACTCTTCTAATTTTTGAGAGTAAATAAAGACAGGCAACATGCAAGATATCCTATGGCAGATAGAAGTTGAAAGCTTAAAAGAATACAACATTCAGCCTTCCTGTTATCTGCTGAAAGTCTTGTTCTCTCTCACAAGACACAAGACAGACAAAAGTCTTGAGAAAATGGCTAACTTAAAAACTATTTTTCCTACGTAGTCTACTGAACATATACTTTTCAGTAGACGTCAGTATGATTTATCCAGCTAAAATAGCCTGAACGGTGTTCAGGGAATTACATTTTGTCCAAGAGAAAGGTGGCATAAAAACTTTTCAACCTGTCTGGTTACCGGTTTGGCGTTCAAATCAGCTGATTCTGAACATCAGTCAGTTTCCCAGTGCAACTATATTTTGTTTATTTCACATGAATAGTGTTGTTACTTCTCGACAGCTACAAAACATATGGAACTTAAAGAGCACAAATGTTCATATATTAGCAAAATAAGACTCACACTTTATATGCAGCCAAAGATATTTCACTGGTAACATGCTGCTTTTGGTTCAACAAATTCTGCTGAAGCTATGAATATTTTGGTAATGATAAGGAGCTTGTGGAGTTTGTGCATGTATGCGCGTGGGTGAATGTGTGTTGTGACAGTGGTGTTTATGACACACGAGGGAGAAGATTCACTCCATAAATTGCTGCAATTATTGAGCTGTAGAATCAAAACACTGAGTGGGAGGTTGAAGTTGAGAAACATCAGTGATTCACGGTATTGTTAGTATTAATAAAGGTCAGATGTCACAGGCTAATGGTAGGGTCTCAGCTTTGTGTTCAGACAGTTAAAAGTTGGTGGTTGGTAGAAATATCTCTAACGTTGCTCAACCTGTTTGCTGGTTATTACAGATACTCTACACTCTACATACCATTCAATGTTTTAATTTCCATATGCCAAGTTTTTCCAACCTTTGTGTGAAAGAAATACCAAAATATTATCAATGGATCAAAAGTTTAAATGCCAAAGTATGTTGGAATACTACCGAGTCGGGCAAGTAAATGTAAGTTGTCTAAGGATTCCAGCTTACATTTGTGAGATTTTGCAAGTTTTGTGATGTCTGCTAAATTTTTTAAAGTTTTCATGTCGTCATTTCCCCTACAGTCCAGGTGATATTTGATCATTCACATCATTCACAGTTGCTGTAGTTCCCCTGTGGTGGAAGCAGAGCCTACCGGTCATGTGCTGGAAACAAGCTGTAGGGGAAACGTATCGGCGGAGAAACTGTCTTTTTTAAAATAAATTAAACCAAAACTGCCAATTCAGAAGGATTTGTGTTGAATGTGTCCCCGTACACCAAGATCTCTCTTCAGATTTCCCTCACTTATTTGAAAACCATATCTTCTGTCAAGCACTAATTTAATGTATGGGCTGCAACTGACAATTATTTCAGCAAATGATTATTCTGACAATCAGAAATGATTATTAGATCAGTATTTATTTAAATTATAAAAAGCAACGAGTCATTGTGACATCACTTCTATAAGCTGCTTGCATTTTCATCATATTTTATTCTCCTTCTCAGTTTACAGAGAGAACACGATAAAGTCATCTTTGGATGATAACATCCATGGTCACAGTTAGTGTCTGCTGTGAAAGCATGCTGTTCAACCAGTTCCATCTTTACAGGATTTTCTTTAAATGCATACTAAATCCACACTTTCTAATCGGGTTTGTTGTCAAGTTTATTCAGGAGAGTTTCTGCAAGCGTGAAAAGCTTTGACCCCGACGTGATTTGAACACGCAACCTTCTGATCTGGAGTCAGACGCGCTACCGTTGCGCCACGAGGTCCTGCTGCTGACACAGTGATATTAGCCCAGTGGGAATAGCAACTCTTGCCGTTGCCGTAATAGCGCCGGATAGCAACACACTGGCACACGCTCAGTCTTTTGTCATTTTCCCACTCTTCTCTTTATGCCGTGATCCCTTGAGGGCAGCAGCAGGCTTTGTGCGGTTTTCTTTTTGACAGGAACAGACAACCCCACTCTGCTACAAAGACATAAAGACGCCGAGACCTTCTGCTTGTCTTGATGTGACACAACAACAACCTCTCTGTTCCCTTCACCTCTGATCATCTAGGCAGATACATGAACAGACAAAGGAGGCAGTCTTCATGAGGGGAATGAAGGAATAATTTTAAAAATGACTAAGAAGGTCACTGGCAGAGGAACAAAATGACTGCTTTCCAGTTCTCATACACATATTGTCACATCTTCCTTATCTGCTCCCGTCTGCTCTGTTTATGCAAAATCCCTTTCACTCGCAGGTGTTCAGTTTCAGACTAGGGATTATGCTGTGTGTGCGACAGATTGGCGGCCTGTCCAGGGTGTACCGCGCCTCTCGCCCAAGACATTAGCTGGAGATAGGGACCAGCACCACTCCCGACCCCACTAGGGACAAAGGTGTTAGAAAGTGGATGGATGGATGGATTATGCTGTGGTCATCTACTGTATATGTGAGGTAGTTATTGTCATAATGATGTCTTACTTTAGTGGTTTTGAGTCACTGTATGACTCAAACCACTAAAGTCTATTGCCACATCAGTCATTAATCTCGTTGTGTTTAGAGATGCACCAATTCAATTTTAATATCTGTATTGGGAAAAAAATGCCATGCTTTGTTTATTTTACATTATATTTAGAATTCTTAATTGCACTCTTTTTTACATGTCTGACCAGGCTTGTCAAGCTATTGGTATATTTAAATGTGCTGTACTGGTGCAGATTTATCAAATAAATGTGCAAATCTGTACATTTCTGTTTTTTTTTTTTTTGTTTTTGTTTTTTTAAAGAGAATCAACATTTGGCCCATGGTTGCGTCCTGTGCTGAACTGGAAAAAGTGCTGGTAGTTGTTTTGTCAGCACAGGTTACACACTTTTTTTTAAATTTTTAAATTTTTTTACTTTTTTTTTTTTTTGTTAGCCATGCTATTTGCAGTATATTATTCTCATGTGTCATTGTTCTGACATACATTCCTGACACCACTTGTTCTGTTCCAGACGTGATAATTGTTCTTATTATCTTTTTAATCTCAGTATTTTTCCCCCATCATCCTTTGGATACAATTCTTTAACGCTGTCACACTTGATTAAGGTTACAGTGAAGCATAATTCAGTGTTATTGTTGACTGCTGTGATGATGACACCAGTTGCAATAAGCAGCTTCAAAATGATATCTCTAATGTTAGTATTTTAGTCACTAAAATCTATATACACTTTGCATGTTGTTGTTTACATCAAGAAAATTTTGTGCATTTCAGCCAAAAGGATGATTCTTTTAATTGTCAGCCATAGTTGCACTGCTATGGCGGGCCAATTTTATTAAAAAAAAAAGTTTAACCTGGAGATTTACGTATTATTAATTTAGTGCCATGCGCCACAGCAAAGGGAAAATAATACATAACTTTCACAATCTGTTACAGTGTTATGTTTTGAGACTTGATGTTTATTTTGTGATTATTAATAAACGATTACTTAATTTAAACACCTGCTCTACAAATGATCTGTCAG
Source organism: Poeciliopsis paucimaculata (assembly GCA_903067055.1). Taxonomy (NCBI): domain Eukaryota; kingdom Metazoa; phylum Chordata; class Actinopteri; order Cyprinodontiformes; family Poeciliidae; genus Poeciliopsis; species Poeciliopsis paucimaculata. Next base: position 13,179 of record CAEGAD010046991.1, on the reverse strand, counting down.
AGTTGGTGTGTGTGGACACCTTTTTCTTTTTTGTTCTGAAACACACCAAATTCTGCAGCACATCTACAAGTTACGGTTGTCAACTAGCATAACTGACCGACTTCCCTCGTTCGCTCTATTATTATTATTATTATTATTATTATTATTATTATTATTATTTTTATTAAAACTTTTTTCCTGACCTTATCTAGCTGTTGTAGTGTTTACAATTAATAGCAAAGTACTATGTTCCTTTTTCTTACATTATGCATACATTTAAGATGCATACACACATAGTCGGGCATCTGCGATGTTGACAACTTGACATCTAAGATCAATGGCAGTTATTCAGCTAGCAGTTTTTTCCCCCCTCCAACAGGGTCACATTTCAACTCGTCTAATAAAATTCATAAATAAATTAAATTTCAAGTGACAAAAAATTGCATCCAAACTGTCTTGCAAACAATGACAGATTACACTGCTTTTTAATAGACATTATAGGTTAAAAAAAGGAAACATTTTCCCAAAAGGGGAGAAAAAGTACACTGTTTGGTGAAGCAGATTCTGTCCACATGCAACCTCAGGAGAGAAAGCGGCAATGCTTGTTTCCAAAACTGCCACAGCATAGATGGTGTGTTTATAGAATTATATTTCTTGATTACAGTTCTATGGTTATCTGACACTGGAGCAGTTTCCATCCAGCTAACACCCCACGGGGTCAGAGAGATCTTCTGTCGCCACACCGGCCCGTAAAAGAGAGTGGTGTTCTCTGTGTGCAGACTTCCACTGATGTCAAATGGAACTTGACGTTACACTGCAATAAATCACACTCTGAGGAAAACATAAGTGCATGTGTAAAGAGTCCTGATGTCAGAAGGGTAGATGTCACCACTCTGTAATATAACGGACTGTTTTTTTTTTTTTTCTTGTTTTTTTTTTGTTCCTGCAGAGATGTGGTAACAGTTTGAGGTTAACTCTTATGTTTGCTAAGACTTTATCAGCTCAGTGCTGTCCTCCCTATACCAGCTGTTACTACATGCTGCAATAATAGAAATGGCTGCACCACAAAGCTCCCTTTGTTAAAATGATCTTGTCCCTCTTTTCAGTTTCTCCTCTTTACATTTGTACCGGTTCACCATTTGCTTAGACCTTGTCAAATGGAAGACTGTATGCAAAAAATCTGTATGCTTTTGTGCACTACTTGCCAAAATTTAAGTCAGTGATTATTTCCTTTGGGAATTAACCAATACCTATATTATTGTCTATACTTTTTCCAACTGTAAATGTCCTAATGCATGTTTTTTAAGCTTCCCAACATGTTTTATTTGTAGGTTTGTGTAAAGTGTCTTGTAAAAGTGTTCATGACCCCTGAACCTGTCCATCTTTGTCAACAACGGGCCTCAATTCACAAACTACCACAGAGCCATGAAGTAGAAGGAAGTTGAACAGAATAACCTGAAAAATGTGGCATGCATTCGTATTCATTTGTCTTTACTCTGATTGCCTTAAGTAAAATCCAGTGTGATCACAAAAAGATTCCCACAATCATGGTGGACAAAAATTACACACGTAGAAGAAGCTCCTCTGACAAGTCGAGTAACAAATTAAAGGGATTGGTGTTAAATAATGTTTTAAGATTATTTCCTCATCAAAAACATGCCTGGAGTGTTGCCTTGATTTTATTAATTTTTTTTAATGCATATTTGAGAAATCCAGTAATCTCCTGTTCATCCATTCAGCTGTGCAAAACGCCTTGGTGAACCTAGCTCCACCTTTGAGGACGAAGCTCCTCCTCGGAGATGCAGTTTCCAAGCTTTCAATCCTCCACTTCACAGATTAGCTCCTTCAGACTAGCCGGAAGCAATTAGCAAACACCTGGTGGAACTGTGCATCTGCTGGGCTCGTTATGAGTTTCTTCTCAGAAGTATAACTGAGGTTGAAATAGTTGGAAATTACCCATTACTTGATATTATAACATCACAAAAAGTGAAGTGAAGAGTTACCCTATCTACGTGTCATTACCACGTGCATGTGAGCCAGAAGAATGACAATATAAAACACAGCCACAATGCATTAGAGAGCTGTTTTCCGTTTGCATGAAGCAAAGCACCACAGATAAAATGTTCCAAGATATGTCTTCACAAGTCCAACCTAAATAGAGCATATGAAAGCAGATTTTCTCCCCCCCTCTTCTATCCATCCCAAGTGTAATGCCGAGATTAATTTGTGTGGTTGAGCTTCCCCCAGAATATTTGTTCCTTGTAATCCATCTGTGGAACATGTTTGGATCAAGATTTTACCAAGCAGACATAGACTTAGTCAGCATTTGAACACATCTTTTTTTGAATGCCGAGGGATACTTTGTGGCTTGTAATAACTTCCAGAGAGGTTGGATTTCAGCTGTTTCTGTCTTTTCTGGGTTTTGGTCAACTTTTATCAGGCTGCATCACAGAAGTAGTTTATTGAATTTTGTCTTCCTGACTGGGCTCCTTTAAAACACAAAGTATATTTTATTACGTTTAAATCTGGAACAAAGAGAGAATATTTTCTTTCGACTGGAGAGTAAGATGTGTGTCATGCATACTCTGCATGGTAACTTTTAGCCTTTCTTCCCTTTTGATTTAGATAATATCTGCCAGGTTTTTTTTTTTTTCTAGATTTAACTTGTTTCCCTCGCAATTTGGACCATTATCTGAGGTGAACCACAATTCAGTACAATATGAAGGCATTTAACCAAAATGCCTTCAAATTATGGAGACAGTTTAGTTTGGATGAGAGAGAAGTAGTGAAAATGAAGGATCCCAAAAAAAGAAATGAGACAGCCTGTTTCCAAATTTACTTTAGAAAGAAGGGCAGTCACTGAACTTACTATTTTCTCTGTTATGTTGTGTCGTAGGGGCTAGAATTAGTAGAAGTAGAGGGTATCCCATGTTTTTTTTTTAACAAAATCCAATTTTTCTTTAAGAAGAACTATAAGAATGGCATTAAAATGTTTTTTCTTCCCCAGCCTTGATGCTTGATCACTTATTAAACAAACTCATCAGAGACGATATGACACCGTGTGAGAGGAGCCTTTGTGAAACGAGATTTTACTAATATTTCATCAAAAGACAAATTGATAACTAAGTTGACAATTTAAGTTAGCTTTAACTTCCTATATCAGCCTGACTGAGATTCCGAATGGCTGCCAACATTTCCAAATCCAGCATGTTCCATAAAATATGGGAGAGAGTCTGTAAACTCTGAAGAAGAAAAAAACAAAGCGACTTTGCTGTACCTTGCCCAATTTTTTTTTTTTTTTTAATGTTTTTGTGCTTTTTTGTGTAATACTCAACAAAGCTCAGCAGTCTATCATAAATGTCAGTTAAAAATTCCCCCATTTATAAGGAGCTACAATACTCCTCTATGAAGTAATTCTGTTATTTTTGTTCTTAATTTGATAAGCTCATATATTATGTGACAGATCATACAAAAGATTTGTCTTGAATATGTTAAATATGTTTTCTTTCATTAAGTCACAGACAATGACTCACCCTTGCTTCTTCCTAATTTATCACATAGATAATAGATTGGACTGAATCTCAGTTGAATTGAATTGGTTGATTTTTCATCAGTTCTTTGTGTAGTGTCAATATGGTGTCACCTTCCTAAATTAATGGCCCAGGTAATTTTTTGTCAAGTGCCGTTATTTCAGAAAGGTGCCGATATTGGATCATTAACAGTGTTTCAAATCAGAGGTAGCTACTAGACCGCAGATTACATTCCAACAGAACCAGTCTTTCACTTTGCATAATTGTTAAATTTAGATGTAAAAGTTTGACATTGTAAATAAGGATGCATTGATTTCCTTAATTTTAGGAGATTGGCCGATAGTTGCATGAGAAACCGGTCTTATCCAGTGATCTTATCTGCCTTTGCAAATGCCTGAAAATCAGCTACTATCTATCCCCTGTTGCTCTGTAGTGAGAGAAGTTTGGCTGATGGACCCACTCATCAGATCACAGCTGCATGTGAGCGAACAGTAGTGACCCCACTGTTGCCAACTTAGCAGACGAAAAAATCAGAATTGACCAAAATCGGAATCGGCAGAGAATTGCAATCTGTGCACTCCTACTTTTAATAAGAACTTTTTATCCATAACTGTGTGGCAGACATGATTAGCCAGCTTATTTCACTCAGCCAGCTTGAAAATTTTACATCTTAAATCAATGTGTCAGCTTTTAGATGCAGCTTAAGGTGATTTGAGGGATAGTTGAATAGTCAATTTGTCATATAACATGTGTTGATGAATAAATGAAACTGAGAGTAAGATAAAGCCTTTTTAAAGTTTATAATTGACCGGTTTACATTATAAATGGTTATGCCTTTGGTGAGTTTGTATGTATCTTAAGAAATACATTTTTGCTGTTTATTTTGAAAAGTACTTTGGAAATTAGATTTTAAATATATCTGGATAAACAACATAGCAAATTGTCATAAAGAGTAAAGCTGGGCCATGAAAGTAGACTGATTTGATCAGGTACCACTGAAGTTTCACCTCAGTGTTATTCATACTGTGTTATTCATGCCTGAACCATTTCCATACGGCTGATACAAAACAGGAAATTACAGCTGTTTTTACTTCCACGTAGAAGAATTAAGATTTTTTTATTTTTGTTCATTCAAATATATAAATAAGAACGGCCCTGTCCCAAATAGAAAGGTCGAGACCACTTGTTTAGAGAATGACCACGTTCCACAGTTTCAATCCCTAACCATGTCACATCCTATATGTGCGCCAGCGAACCGGATCATAATATAAACCCCATGATGATCAGACCAGCTGATTCCTAAGAAGACACAAGCTGGTAATTCACTTGGCAGAGCAGTGTTTTGTGGCTTAACTCGCATAATGCAACAAATCCTGCGTCTATATGGTTCAAATAAAGCAAATCTCATTACAGGGCTTATGAACTTTTTTTTTCTCTCCCAGGACCCCAGCTACTGGGTTCAGGTCCACAGACTGGAGCATGGCGATGGAGGCATTTTGGACCTTGATGACATGCTGTGTGACGTGGTAGATGACAAGGATAAGGTAAGTCCAGTTATATTTTACTATGCAAATAAGTATGTATTTGCATTGCAACATTGGTATTTCATTTCTTTTTAAACTTCCATCAGCTTCCGTCTCTTTTCTAATTTGTCTGTCACATTTCCTTCAAACCATATTAGAACTTGCCATGCAAACTGAAAGGCTTGCATTATTAAGGCTGAAGTGTTCTTGATCAGATCTAGATCCTATTAAACAGTACAGAACTACTGAACACAGTCATTTCCTTGATCTAATTATTTCAACCTGTTTGGAGCTCCCCACTAGTGGAAGGTTTAATGACGCCAGGTAACTTTCAAGGCCCTAATTTGCTTTGTTTGTGTGATTTCATTCATCAGTATGTGGTAGAAACTTGGTGTCAGGACCATATGATGATCACAGTACCCACTCTTTCACTGCCTTGTCTGGGCCCTTACCCAAAATGCCACTGGATTCTTCCCATGGGAGCAGTGGTGACTACACTTTCGTCACCGGTTGGCTTTAATGTTGGGCCAGCTGGTGAGCTATTCCCAAATTTAAAGTTGTTGATGGGTAACTTGCCAACCTGATTTTATTTGTTTAGATGAGATGCTGTTTAAGTTGGTCATCATGTCTATTAGTTTTGTAAAGCTTTAAAGGGGGTTAGTATCATGTAAAATCGACTTTGATTTCTTGCGGCAACCTTTCAGATGGGTGAATGTGGCACCACCTTCACTTCACTCAGCTCCTTCAGACAAGCCAGAAGCAATTAGCTAACACCTTGTGGAACTCTGCTTCTGTTGAGCTCATTATACGAGTTACTTCTCAAAGTAACACTGGTAAAAAACAATGTTAGAGTCGATAGGAGTCATGTTATGATGACTTCCTGAAAGCGGGGTTTCAGACAGAGCAGGAGTTTTTAAAGCAAGAGGCACAATTTCAAGGCATTAAATCAGGAAGTAAAAATTCTTTTCATATTTTATATTTATCATTTTTACTGAAGGTAGCATAGTAACCTGGCTATGCTATAAAATGCTACTATGTGGATGGAAATCACACACTGCCTCTTTTAAAACCTAGAGGGATAAAAGAGAGCTACTTTGATTTACTCTGTTCAGCCTTCCTGTTAGATTAAAATATTTGTAAGATCTGAAATTTAAACATTTGTATTTTTTTAAATTGAAAAGTTAATCCATGTAAATGGATGGTAAATGGACTGAACTTATACAGCTTATAAGTGATTAACTTATATGTGATTAACTTTACAGATGCTCTTAGGTCTAAAACAGCACCTTTTCTGAGCCAGACAAAAACCTATCTATGCGTACGTCCCTACTCACCTGACGATAACCGGAAGCTGCCATGGTTACACAGTAGGAGGATAGCAGCTGTTTTGCACCTGCAGCCACATACACACCTTTCTCCCGTTTTCCTTCTAATCTCAGCAGCCTTTTCTGTCTCCTGTGGCCTGTCCTCTGTAACCATTGGAAACCAGATGACTGATTATGGAAAAAGAAGAGATAAAATTGACAGTTTCATTAAAAAAACAAACAAAAAAAAAAACAAAACAAAAAAAAAAAAACATGGGGAGTCATCTTTTTTTTTTTTTAATTTCATCAATTTACTCTTATGCTGTATGTACTCCCTCTAGTGGCTGTGTGAGGTCATCACACTCAATTTTCTCAGAAAATAGATATATATGTATAATTTCTTCTTATTTTGTTCTCTGCATTTCCTAAATACCTGGCGGCACAAGCCTTTCTTAAAAAGTAAATAGTGAGAATTGATACGAATGACTTCCTGTGGTAACATGTTGGTGGTTGTAGTATAACAGAGTGCAGAGTTCAGCTGGGGCAGATCTGGGTCAGCCAGCTTTGTTCATGTGTGTGTGTGTGTGTGTGTGTGTGTGTGCGCGTGTGCGTGTGCGTGCACACCTGTGTGGGGAGTTTATCTCACTCTGTGGGTGTTTGCTTCTTTGTGTGTGTACAGTTGTAGAGGTAAAGCCAGTCTGTCCAGTTATTTCCATTAGCCACTACCTCCTTTCCTGTTTTTTTGCTGTTGAAAGTCTTGACAAGCAAGAACAAAGTCAAGCTGTTAAGTTTCTGTAACAAACAACAGCCGTCCTCCTGTTCATGCAAGTATCACTGCTTCAGGCTTCTTGTCCTGTGGGGTAATATATGTAACATATGTATATGGAGTCAGACAAAGATTGCTGATCTCATCTAAAGTAAATAAGCATTAGTTCACACTGAAGACTTGTTCCCATTGTTAACATCTGTGTGCAGTCAGGTGGCATTAATTTAACAATGAATAAAACTCTTGCAATTTAAAAGGCGAGTTGTACTTTTTAAATTTAATTTATGGAATTAGGAGGATATGACTTCAGTGTTGCTTCAGTATAAATGATAGGCAAAACATAATTTAGTTTAGTTTAAATCATTTTTGTTGCTCTACGATGTATTTCGCTATGTATCTTTTCCACAGAATTTTACAAAATGCAAAATTTTTAAAATCTCTACTGGGAAAAAGAAACAATTTTGTTCTGACGTCATCAACTTGTGTCTCTTCTGGTTGACATCAGAAGAAACATAGAAAATCAATCAGTAAATGCTTTAGTGAATTTTTGTGAACGAGTGAACGTATTCGAGTTAAATGTTTGAGTTCCAATGGTCCTCATCCCATAATGGACATGTCAGAAAAATTGTTGTTCATCTTCAGATCTTTATAGCTAACACTTTGTTTATGTTTGAGTCGTTCCACCTGGATGATTCTTGAAAAGAATAAATATCTTCAGTATTGTGTCACCGTAAATAGTTGTGGCACATTTTGAAGTCTTCCTGTTGTAGTTCATCTCCTACTGCTAACAGATGGGATGATTTTTTCCCCCTTTTTGCATTCATAATTTCTCTAGTATTTAGTTAGATTATGGCAGTGGTACATATTGTACTGCAAGTGCATGCACAGTGGGGCTAACTGGTAGAACTGGATTCATTTTAAATCTGCCTGGCAATTATTTTTGATGGAAGTAGTGGGTAATACAAAAGCTTTCATAAAAGCTTGGCATGAAATGATCACTAAGGATCTTTGATAATAAAATCTGGCAATTGCAGGCTGCCTTTGTAGTTTCACAAAACACTCCCATGTGTTTTATTGCTGCCAAGCACATAAAAAAATCCACAAAGTGTTCCCCTATATGGCTCAAAGGCGCACAATGCATGTAAACACCTCAGAAGGACAGAAATAACTAGATGATGTTGCAACAGCATATTAAGGCCATTGTTGATAAAAAAAAAAAAAAAAGAGTAGCGTCAAATTTCTGCCAAAACATTTTTAGATTAATTTCAGAAACTTTCAGAAGTTTCCAAAAGTTGAAAATCCTTGACTTTTGAGACTCAGAAAAGGTCAATTTTTTTCTAGAAACTTTGAAACTAATCTAAAAATTAAGTTTGCAAATTTTCAACTTTTCAAACTAAAAAAATGTGCTTTTTTTCTAGAAGTTTTTTTTTTGTTTTTTTTGGGTGGAGATTTACTCCTCTTTTTTCTATTTACATTGGCTTTAATATGCCATTAGAGCACTACTTAATGACTTGCAAGAAAATATTAAAACAAATAGAAAAACCAATGATGGTGTGTTGTTCCACAGGAGGCAGCTGTAAAATTTTGTAGCTTTTCCAGGAAATTATACTACGAAGTGGCTTCATCGTTAACACCAATTCATTTCTGCATTATAGTAGAAGGTGTTTTTTAATTTGGTGTGAAGTGAGTGTAAAACAATGACATCAGTGTTACTTGTGCCGTGATTAGTTCAGGAATATTCATCTGAACTGGTGATGTGTGGGTGTCAGTGTGTGTTGCTTGACTCAGGTTCAGAAGTTGTACTATGAGAAGTGATTCATAAGCGCTTGCTGAGCTCTGCATGCTGCAACCTGTCTGTTTCTGCTCCACAGATTGTCACACCAGTGAGCTAACATCCAGTTCACATGACCAATAAATTCTGACTGTATTTCCACAGTTGGGTAGGTTTTGGGTTTTTGTTACACACCTGACCTCGCTACCGTTTCCAAGGTTTGTTTCAGTGGTGCTAAGGCTGGCAAAATAACAAAATGTCATGTGTGAGCTTAGATTTCCAATGTTGAAATTCACTGTTTATTTATTTACTAAGCAACCTCCTTCTGCTTTGACAAGAAGAGATAAGACGTTAAATCTCATCTTTCCACTGAACTTTGGTGCATATATTTTGGTTATTTCCTTCTCTACTTTTGTGGTTCAGCACTGCCACCAGCTGACTTAAAAAGGTTGAGGCTCATTTTGTTTTGGGTGTGTTGGGATGCATTTTGTTGAATAGTTTCTAGAAAAACATGTTAGTTATCCTCTAGAAAGACTTGTGTCCCTGGTGTGGCAATATTAAAAACAAAAAACAAATCGATTATAGATATCGACTAAATGCCAATAGCGTGATATTTCTTTCCTTGTTAAAACCCAGAGGTTTGTAGCAGAGATGGGAAACCATGTCAGCATTTATGGGAAAGATGGACAGAGCTCTATGAAGGATAACCCTGCAAGGAAACATGGTGAATAGGACAGAAGAGGCCAAAAATCAGGCCTCTTATGGAAGGGGTTAGTCAGAGAAGCTTTGAGATTCTGTGGAGGAGCTGCATAAATCTATAGATCAGTTGGGAGAATCTCTTGACAGAACAACTCTTAGTCCGTCCCATAAAAGCCCCTCACACACAGCTTGCTGTTGACGTTTCATAATTTATGAACGAAAGTGATGGCCCACGAGTCACACACATGCAAGGTAAATTACCTCTGTATTTACTGTAACTAATTATTTACTGCGTACCACATACCATGCTTGTTACACCAGTTCGTTGCCGCATTACTCGGCAGCAGCAACCGCTCCAATTATTCTACTCCACACTTCAAGACAAACTAAGAATAGATTGCGGAACACCACAATTAGCACAAGGTGTCAACTCTCTCTCACTGCCTCAGATGCATTTTTGAAAGAACGTCCCTATGAGGGACAGACTTTCATGAATGACTGCTTTTACTTCTTGTGAATTCTCGTGCTGACTGGAACTGTGGCGTCGAAGCTTTAAACATACCAGTAATTAAGTACAGACATAATTTTCATGTGTCTGTATGTTTTTAGCTATCACATAACATTTGGAGGCCCAACTCAAAAGGGCTCAAAGAATCTGCCAGTGTTTTCACTGAACTGTCATTAATAAGGTGTTTGGTTAGAATCATTAGTTTAACATGTCAAAGATGCCTTAAAGTAGGGAAGTCAATTATGTGAAATTGACTTTTTTGGAGCTTCCATCATGTTCTAATGTTGTTCCCTCCTAAAAACATATCTGGAGTATTGTCTTAGTTCTTAATTCTTAACATTTTAACACTGGTAAAAATGTTGCTTAAGGGTTAATAGAAGGGCCATATTGTGATGACTTCCTGAAGGCGCAGATTCGGAAAAAGTGGGAGTTTCTTAAAGGATTTTTTTTTAGGTGTTAAATTTCTTTTAAGTCATGTTTCATATATGTAGCATTTTAATAAAAACTTAAGTTAACAGTTACTTGATTGTGCTATAAAATGTCACCATGTGCTTGAAGAATGAATAATACCACTCCTTTAAATATGCATGTATGAATAGACTCTTTGATGTTTTGATGATTGTCATACTCAAACTTGGTTATTTTGGCTCCATCCTGATGAGGTACACACCAAACAGTCCATCACTGTCTATACCAGTCCTTAAAATGCATGTTTTCCTCAACACTATAATTCTGAATCCATTGAAATAAGAAAAAAAACAAAACAAAACAGCAGTCTAGTATTAAAGATGAAGGAAGACAAGGCACAACTATAAAACTGTAATTCTGGAATAATTCCTAATGATCGCCGTGCAGCTTTGATTCAAACTAATAAACTATGCAGCAGATGGCAGTGTCACCATTAACTTGAGAGAGGATAGCCTTGAGTAGGACATTTACAATACGGGTCTGTTCAAATAGGACCATAAAAGCGACAAAATGCCTGTAATATGGCCAATTAGGGTAAATGAAAGTAAAATCTAATGGTTGTTGCATGCAAATTGAGAAATAAGGCCAGCAATCATATTGTTGTTGTACTCCTCGGAGCTGTTGATGCTGCAGAGAACAAATTTCTTTTTTGTACAATCATAAGAGAAGGTAGATTGCATGCTGCATAGCAGGGAATGTTATTAAGAAACAGGAAATGTACAATACTTGCAAAAATACAAGTATTGTAGATATACTAATACTTCATTAGAAAACCAGTTTTCAGGACAATCCTTAACAGAAACTTTAGATCTTTAGATTTTCAAATTTAATTTGAGCTTGCATTTTTTTTTTTTTTTCTTTTTCTTTTTTAAATAGCAACACCCTTCTAATGTTTTAGTATACCTTGGTGTGCAACTGTCTGGATATAGCTAATAGCAGGTGCGCTGGTAGACGTGTATCTGCAGAAAGATGTTGCAGTAACGCATTGGAACCACAAGGAGGCAGCATAACCTAAGTGACGATCACTTCTAAATATTTTCCTGCATGTATTCTTAGTATGTTTATGCTACTTGCTTCATATTAAGACAGATTTCTAAGGTAAATTATGTATAAACAAACAAAATAAAAGATGTAACCTAATTTATCTGTTCAGGTCTTCATTGTTGTCCTGTTTTCTTTGTCTTTGTAATGTCACATCACTGGCCCCTGTGGTTGGGCTCTTTGGACAACTGGCATTTTCTTGGCTTCCGAAGTTGGCATTGCCATGGAAACTGCGGTCGGGTGCCAAGTGGGCACCTGTGCTGGGTTGAGATCAAGCAGTGAGTGAAATTAGCCAAGGCTAAAGCAGGGTCCCACAGCTGCCCCCTGGCACCACAACACTGCCAAGGGAAATCAAAGACTAATTATCGTGTGTGTGGGGGTGTGTGGGGGTGTGCGTGTGTGGGTGTGTGTGTGTGTGTAAGAGTGAGGGAAAAAGAAAGCGAGACAGTCTGATTGGCTGATTCCTGTTATCGTTTCTTAGACTGCACGACACGTTGAGTTCTCACCCAAGTTGTGTGGCTTTTGCACATGGGAATAAAATGTGTTTGGTCAGATTTTTTCTTGTCAGGGTTAACAAAGAGTTTAGGCGGGACATGTTTGCCTTGTAGACAAGAACTGAGTGATATATCCACAAGGCTGTGTGGCATATGTAGACACTTGGAAATCTGATTCTTAAGAACAAAGGACACAAAAGATACTCACAGGAAGGCTGTTTTGAAAACAACAACAGCAAAAAAAAGAGGTACACAATTTTGTTTTTACATCAAATCGGCCTCCATGCTTCTTCCTTGAAAACTGTAAAGCAGCTGAAACACTAAGTTCCTTTAAATCTCGACTAAAACCCACCTGTTTAGAATTGCATTTGAAACGTAATCAATTATGAATTTATAGCACTTGACTTAATGTAATGTTTTGATTGTTGATTCTATGTTGCATGACTTTGTGTTTTTGTGTTTATGATGTAAAGCACTTTGAAACATCTTTCTGCTGAAATGTGCTATACAAATAAAATTTGATTGATTGATTGATTGCTTAATTACAATCAAAGTGGGCTGAATGAGTTTATAGATGACCACATCAGTAGATCATAGAATTGGGCACTTTGGGTCATGTCCGCAGCTTCATTAAATAAATACATTTAATGTTTCTCAAACATACATAATTCCATTTATTTTGATTGTTGCATAGATTTTAATAAAACAGTGATAAATTTAGTTTGTTCAGAGAGTGTAAAAAGTCAGAATCATAAAAAAAAAAGTTTTATATCTAAAAAATCTTAGGTTGAGTTCCACTATTATTGGTATTTCTATCAGACATGTTAAGTAATTAGTTATTGTGGCAGCAAGTCATATGTGTGATTAATAAATTGTTGAATTAATGAGGGGTTGCATCGGTGGTGCTGCCCTCTGGTGGTTGAAACTAAACATGCTACTCATGCTACAATTGTTTTAGCAATTGGTTTTAAGCATAATACATACAATACATTGTATATATATATATATATATATATATATATATATATATATATATATATATATATATATATATTTATTTATTTTTTCTTATATTTTCTTTTTTGTGTTTATATCA